>CAEGAF010194311.1:0-19970 GCA_903067075.1 Micropoecilia bifurca
CCCACGCGCACACACACACACACACACACACACACACACACACACACACACACACACACACACACACACACACACACACACAGTACTGGAAGCTGTTTGTTGTTTTACCTTAAAGTTGCCAACTCTCTGTTATTCCTATATCGATTTGATACAGTAGAGGCATCCGCACTTCCTATATCTGTGCCTTCTGTCACTATTTCCAGCTATTAAAACTGTTTAATCCGTTGTTAACAGTAGTAACCTGTTTTTTCCGAGCCGCCTTTAAACGCAACATGAGCGCTGAGACGCTCGCGCGTCAGCAAGACGCAAATGACTTTGTACCGTTTCCCCCCAAAACTAACCGCCTGAGTTGAGTAAAGCTGTTAGCTATGTCATTAGCTGGTCATTAGCTATGTTGGCTAATGACCAGCTAATACCAATACAGCACATTAAGCTTGTTAACAAGAAGCCTATAGGCTACTGATGTGCTCTAAGTTCAAAAGTGTGTGGTACTTGTTACATTCACTTGCGTAACTTTTTTGGGAAAAAGGCATTTCATTTTGCCGATGCCCCCCCTCCTCCACCCGCCTGTCTACCTCGTCTGGTCAGCAGGCTGAAAGCGGCTCTGCTGTCCGCCAAAACCGACCCACTCCGCGACCTGAAGCCGCCGCTGACGCTCAGTTGTCCCTGCGTAACGGAAGTGAGCAGCAAACAGCAGCAGACACTCAATTAGCCAAGTGTTACGCAGAGATTAACAACTTGTTGTCGGGGCTTCGCTTTTCATCTCGACTCGTGTGAATATGGCTGGTGACATTTCGAAGCGGCTTTCAGATGTTGTCCCGGGAAACGGGAGACCGCAGCCATGTTTGTTTTACTGAACATGTGTGTTCGAGAGGCTGCAGCGCGGCTGCTTCCACAATAAATAAAGAAAGACGAAATAAAAATAAAATGTAAAAAAAATATATATATATCACCACCAGGCGGATTAAAAATGCGCAGCGGTCGGTCGCGTGGGGTCAGATCTGTCTGGTCGAGTCTGCGTCTTTGTCAGAGCCGAGCTTTGATAGGAGACGGCAAACAGCTGCTCTGATTAAAAATAAATCACACTCAGCATTTCTCTAAACCCTGGAATAACTAATCTGGACTGGGACATGAATTATGCATGGGGGCAAATGTAATAATTTCATCCATCAAAGGATTTGCTTAAACACATTAAACTGAAGTCCTGAATACACTCAGAGAAGATTGTTTCAGCTCGGCGCCCCTTGTGAAGATATTAGTTCAGGAAGTTGCAGGAGAAGGAAGTTCGTCCGTAGGTATTGGGCCCAGTATGAATATATGATGCTGTTTCTTGATTTATGTTCATTGAACTAAAAGTGAAGGTTCTCTGTCGGCGCGTTGGGTCATAAAACAACTACAGAAGCAGGAAACATCGGAGGCAGCCGCCGCCTCTCCTCTCCGCCTGGAGCAGCTTGGACGGCCTGAGGCTGCGTGGCGGGAGGCCTGACGTACCGGCCGGTCAGAGCCGGTCAGAGCCGGGAGTCCAGCGCAGCCAGAGGCCGTCCCAGGGCGCCGGAGGCTGCCAGCCGCCGCTGATGCTCCGTGACGCATGGAGACAGGAACCAATCAGAATGCTGCAGATGTTCAGAGCAGTGTTGTATAGTAACGAAGTAAAAATACTTCTCTACTTTACTTAGGTATATTTTGGAGTACTTCATACTTTCCTCTAGTATGAAAATATTTGATAACTTCACTATATTTCCAAACTTAATTTCATAGTTTTACTCCGATACATTTTCAATGTTTGGTTTAGTTACTCGTTACAAAAGAAAGAGAGAGAGAAACGCTCGTGTTTTGACACCAACTACTGATTGACTGCAACAAAGTCGGAAGCCTACTGGGCTTGTTCATCACCACCAATAGGAAACACCGATAGATATAATATAATATAAGAGTAGACCTCTCATTGGCTGCTCCGGCGCAGGAAATACGGCGGCCATCTTGGAGCGGTAGTCCTCCTACTTTGCTCAATTAAAACAGTAGAAAATGCCTCAACACTGAGGGATATTGTTGTTCTGATCGATGGATTATTGATGTGAGGCTCCACAGACAACATTTCACAAGTAAGATGGACATATTATTGTGTATATTTTGTGATTAGCATATTACTTTACTGTATTTATGTCCACCGGCGAGATTCCAGCTAATATTAGCTACAGTGCTTTGGTGTAATACGGGTTCAGCCCCGATATGAAGGATAACTGAGATTCCATAAATCTAAAAACATTAATTATGCTCTAACATTGACTTAGATTATCTGACACAAGAGGCTATATTAGAAATGAAACAATGTAACACATATTATAAAACTTATATTATGTGTTATATCTTCCGTTTTTGTTTTGAAAGTTTCATAAAGACACGATGTGAGGAAGAAGAGGGAGAATCTATAAGAGAGTCGGATTCACTGCAGCAGGATGAACCACATCGGAGTTTGGACTCAATCTTTATACACTGCTCAAAAAAATAAAGAGAACAATTAAACAAGGATGTACTACTTGAGTGTTCCCTTTATTTTTTTGAGCAATATATATATATATATATATATATATATATATATATATATATATATAAAATTCAGCAAAAGTTTTACACGTAAAATGTAATATCTAAATGACTGTAATCAGCTGATCCAAAGATACTTGTTCCTAGTTGTAAATCATACTTTTACTAACAATTGCATGGCATTACAAATAAGACACACAAAAATTGCACAAAATGGGAAGCTGTCAGTTTCTCGTAGTAAAAAAACCATTAAAAACCTGATTCTAAAGAGATTTTTTAATACACACTAACTGTGTGTAGTTTGTTTTCTATGCAACATGTGGGATTGAGTAATATCCTGTTTCCAGCCGATTTCCAGCTGTGCTTCATGGTCCCCCCACCACTCCTTTGTCCTGTCATTTTCCTTTGACATTCCACAATCTGAAAACACGGCCCAGTCAGCAACTCCAGAAAGGAAGTCACTTATTGTAATTGTGTTGCATTTCAAAGGAATCTGCATCTAATTTTTCAAAGGCACCACTCCAGTTTATTCCTTTTTTTTCTTTTTTTTTTAAATCAAACTTCAATTCTTCCAGTCATATCAAATGTAATATGTGACAAAGGTATAATATCCATAAGGAAATTAAACCACTGATTTAATTAATTTATTAAGGGGAGTAAGCTCACACAGTCAAATCCTGTGTGAGTAATACTCTTTTGATTTGAACTTACCACACTGGTCCAATTACTATGCAGAATCAATAAATCACTTAAATGGAGTCTGTCTAAGAACATGAAGTAGGTCAAAGTAGGTCATTAAGCCCTGATCCACAGAAATTCAACAACAGGTGAGAAACAGAGTCATTGTAGAAGGTTACCACTTCTTCTGCTTTAAAGACTCACTGCGAGGGACAACATTGACAAACTGAGGAAACATAAGACACTATTGAACCGTCCCAGAAGTGGCAGACAGAAATTGTTCCAAGAGAGCATCAAAGACTCATCCAGGAGGCAAAATAAAACAAACAAAAAAAAAACATGTAAAGGTCTGCAGACCTCACTAGCCTCAGTTAAGGTCAGTGCAATCAGATGGAGACAAGGCTTCCATGTAAGTCAACTGCTGACTCGTGTCACATTTGGTTAAAATTTAACCATCTTAGTCAACTCAATGTACGGTATTAAGTTTAAATACCTTTTTAAAATGTGTCTTAAATGGATTTAGCGCAGTGCTAAATCCTGAACAGACTGACTTCCCAATATATGTCAGTAACTTTTCTCTGGTTGCTTTTGTGGAACCATTGAAAGACAAGTTTAACCAGAATATACCTGTTTGATCCATTGTTTTAACTGAATGAAAATATATATACTGTAGTTAGTTAGTTAGTTGGTTAGTTGGTTAGTTAGTTGGTTTTAGCCATTTTCTTTGGTGTAAAAGGCATTTTAAATAAATATGATTGTCCAGCTCCAGTTGAGATGCTTTTAGGAAGCAAAATGGACTAAGTTCCTTATACGTGTAATCAACATAATATTATACGATAATAAGATAATTCAATTGGCTGTACCTCAGATGATGTGGGTCCAAGTCTACATCGGTTTCATTTTTTAACCTGTGTAATCTATTGAGCAAGCAGACCCTTAAACCTCCTAGAGTGATTCATACTACTGATATATGTTACTCTTGCACATCACATTGAACAGCTTCCCAGATTGTTATCAGGACGTGACATTGCATTATGGAGGGAGGTGTCCTTAATTGCCCTGTGAACATCGTAATGTCAACAGCAGCCTTCCTGGACCTTTGCAACACAAGCTGGATGACTAACTCCATAGTGTATCCCGCACTCTATATTCATGGAGGGATCATAATGTGTTGAAGATTGTATTGTCCAAGTTATACGATTACTTTGGAAAGAAGGGTGTGTAGAGAATTGTGACGAAATGGTTGAATCAGAAAAAAACTTTGACCTGCTGCCAGAATGGGATTACGGGAGTGATGTGAACAGACACGCCTTCAAGCAGAGAATTACTTTTCCATTTGCTGTGATTTGATGGAAATTTTGAGAAATCTCAGAGTAAGCCAGAAAAGACCACACTTCTGACTCACATTTGAGATTTTTTTTCTTTCTCACTCGCTGAGGTTTTTTACTGATCTGTTTGAAAGAATCCCCTTCCATTGCTAACAGGTTTACACACAAACACGCTAAAGATATTGTCCAGGAGACAAGTTTGCAAACTGAGTCAGCAGCTGCATTTTTCAGTGACTCAACCCATCCACCTCCAAGCCTTTTTGTTTCCCTGCGCCCTGCCCTCCCTCAGCCCTCCTTCACACACAGGCAAGGCCATTAATATGTTTAACACGAGCTCTAACCCCACTACATCATCACTTCCTCCTACTTTGAATCGTCTTCCAATACACACAAGCAGAAAGTGAAGGTTTTCCAATTCAGTGAACAGGCTTTTTGGATTATTGCTGCTTTTTTCACTGCTCCCCCCTTTTTTTTTTCTTTTTTGCCTAAAGCAACATTTTTTCCCCATTGATGAAAAAGGCTAATGACAAGTTGTGACGAATGAGGTGGTGATTTATCTGTGGAACTGCTTATCCTATAATCTTACAGTTTGCTTCATGAAACAGTCCTAGTTGCGAGGAAGATGCATCTCCGCCCCCCCCCCCCCCCACCCCTCACACCACCCTTTTCTGACCTGATTTTCCTTTCCTTCTGGCTGCTTCTAGGCAGCGATTTCCACTCCCAAGGGTTTCTCGACGTCACAGTTCCTCTGTGTGAGAGAGGCACCCGTGAACGAGGAAGTGGAATAGGAAAGAATAGAGGGGCGCAGTAAACTGTAAAACATGGAAAGAGTCTGGCTCCGGCTGTGACTCAACAGGAAGCGGCAGAGCTGGAGTAAGTGAGGTGAGAGACGGAAAGGGGAGGAGGATGAGGAGGGCTGGAGTGGGAGAAGAGAAAGAGTGGGAGAAGAAGAAAGGAGCTTGGAAGACTGTCTGTGTCATGCTTGAAGACTTTGGGTTCCCGAATGCTGTGCTGACCACGTCTTTTTCTCGAAAAGTCAGTGGGCTTTCAACATACCATGTACCAATCATGACACAGACATGCTGTAGATAAACATCAAACAAAGACATTATCGTGCATGACTAGTCTACTGCCGTCCTGAAGTAGACTTTGTGTGTCTTCGTCTGATTCAACCAGACTTTGCTCTCAGGACACAATGTCAGAACTACACATGTTTCAAATATTGACTTTTGTCTCATTCCATGTACTCTGTTAGGAACAAGTTCAAAACACAGCCGGATGAGTCTCGCTTCATCAAGGCTGAATAAACAACATCTTTCTTAGAAAAAGAGATGAAAGACCAAGAAAGTCCAAATTACAACCTAGGTTAATTTTATTTTATTTCCTGGTACTATGAACATGTTTTGTTTATCGGAATTAGAGTTCAGATGCCCTATGGGGATCCTCGGCCCTCAGTTTCAAATTTCAGGTCATGAGATGATCTGAAATTTATGATCATCTCATAAATTTTCATGCTGTTCTCTGAGGCTCATTTTACCTTCTGTGCATTACAACAACAAAGACCAATGTATTTTAATATGATTTAAAATATAAACAATTTTTATTGGAGTTTCAGTTTGTGACATGTCTATGAGCTCAGAAAACATGTCCCTTTTGACCAGAGCCATCTTTGAAGAATCGTTTTTTATGTACACCCTTTCTGCATCTTAAAGTGTGACAGACTGGACCTGTATGAAAGTTGTGATCAAGATGTAACAAACATATTCTTAGAGCCATGCTAAACTTGGTGAATTTAAACTTTATAGGTCAAACAAAACAAACAAGAAAAAGATGTGCATCGTTCCTGCTGGAGGAAAAGAAAATGTCGAAATGAACAAACAAAAAAATCACTTAACCTTATATCTAATTTTATGTTGCACAATGAGAGACATTTCACAAATCAGTGAATGGTTCTGACGTGACCTGCGTAGGAGAGCGTGTGGGTGGACTCGATCCAACAGAGAGGTTTTACAGGACAGAAACAAATCAATTGTCATTGTTGATGCTGTCTGGTTTCCGAAGCCTTCATGTCGTAGTTGACCGCTTGTGTTTGTGTTTTCTTACACAGACAGAAGCTGAAGGACAGCACAGAAAACCGTTTTCCTGGCAGAAACTGGAAAGTGGATTTGTTAGTCCAGACCAAACAGAGCTTCAGACTTTGAATCGTCTATATAAATAAATCCTCAGGGCAACAGACACTTCAAATATGGAGCTGGATCAAAGCACCCCTTAAAAGTGTTGGAGAAGCATCAAATTAAAGCTTCCAATCATCACTGCTCCATTGCGATAGCACTTTAAGTACGCCCACATAAAGTCATATAATGGGGACCTAAACCCGTATATGCAATGTAAATCAAAAACCTACACAATGCATTCACCACATGCTGTTCTGAAATCTGTTTTGAAATCACCCACTGTCCCCAGATGATGTGTTTGCTCAAAGGAAGACTCACAGCTTTTCAGTAAGTTTGATTGATTTCATGTTGAGCAATGAGATGCGTGGTTGGACCTTTGATCTTGGTGTGACATAATGGTGAAACCTGCTCTCTTTTTTCCACATTGGAGCCCCAAAGCTTCAAAAAACACATTTTGTCACTTCAATGTGTTTGAGGTTTTCTGCTGGTTTCCACTCACTAGAGCACTTTCTTTCCTCCAAATGACTTAGCCAAACTCCAAGGAGGACTTCTTATGAACTTTGTCCAATAATGGTTGCCTTCTGGCCCAATACAACTCGTCTTACATGAAAGTCCCAGCTAATAGCTGTCCTGTTCTGTTCTCAAACTTGAGGTGTAGGTTTCAGCAGATCCTCCAGAGCAGTTTCTTGGCTGCTTCTCCAAGTGATGCCCTCCTCGTCCCGCCAGTCAGTTTAAGTCTCGTCTTGGTGAGTTTCAGACCCCGACCCGTTGGCTGTGTTCCTTGGTCTTATCGCTGTTTCTTCCCTGATGCTTTTTTGGGGCTTTTTATTTAACAAACCTTCACATCAAACTCCAATAATCTACATTGAGAATGGTGGTTGTAATATGACCAAAAAAGTCAAAGGATATAAATATTGTTGCATTCCTTTGCACATATTTAGCTTCTTAAATTAAGGGAATAAAAGCATTCATCCTTTAAAAAATGTGCACAGTTATTTCTCAAATGTCATCATGTAAAGATGATTTTGAATGTTTTCCACTTTGGCCAGTGGCCTCCGTGTGCGCATGTGGTGACCCTGGATTCTGAAAGCTGTGGGAGTCGTTGTTGGGGCGAGCAGGCCTCCCAGAGCAGAGGTCAAATCATTTCCTGCTCTCACAGATCTCTGTCTCTCACAGCTGTCAGTGCTGTAAGAAGCCCACCTTCCACATCTGTAGCACTTCCCACCTCCGCACTTATTATTATTCCCCTCCCCCCCTCTTTTAAGGACCAGTTTGACCGAAGATATTGATGAACATTTAAAAAAAAAATAATAGCATAAATTATAAGATAGGATTTCTCTGCGAGAAAGAGAGGATGAAAGAAGTTTTACATCTGGTCAGAAACTAAACAATGTCTCGAGGTGGAACAGGAGAGGGAGGAAGGAGGTGTTAACATGTGTTTTCTGTGGTAAATATGTCTGTGTGGGTGGATCTGCCGACATGGTGACACAGGGAATTTTCTTATGGATGAACCAGCTGTGCGTAAACATGTAATAGTAATTAGAAGCAGCACCGCAGACTGCAGGCCGACATGCCTGGTGCTGCTTTCAAAGTCACGGTCAACCTGTCCTCTGTTTGAGTTTCACATTCTTTTGACTCCTAATGCTCTTAGCCCTGGCAAATCTGTTAGTGGTCGCTGCAACTAAAGTGTGACACACGGCAGCTTTGTTTATGAGACACGCGCATTAGTAAAACGTGAAAAATGCTTCATTTACAACAGATCCAGGTTTAAATAGTTAAAATTCTTATCCATTGAGATGATGTTTAAAGCACTTGGGCGCACATAGTTGTCGAATTCTGACGGATGCAACATCTGCAAGGAGAAATGCTTATGAAACTCTTGCCTCTAATTAGCTGCAGCTCTTTGTTGCAACCCACCGCTTCCTGCAGGGCGACACGCTCTAGTTCCCATTTCTTTTTTTTCCCTTTTCCAGCGAAACGCCTAGGATTTTATGTTATTATGAGTGATTTGAAACACACTCCCTCTCTTTGCCTGTTCTCTGCGGTCTGATCATTATACGGTTGGGTTTGACAAGCCGGAGGAGGCGGGCAGGAAGAAAATCAGGCTCCTCAGATGTCTGAGTGGGTTTCAGACCACAACCTTTGACCTTCTTCTGTGAGCAGACAGCTCAGTTGATGAAGAACCGCTGGCTGTCGGGAGGAAGAGAGGGGAATGAGCTGATGGATGATGCTAGGGTTCTGTTTGATTGCTGGACAGTATGACAAAGGCAAGAATCTACTAAAAAACGTGAACTGTGTTAAAGAAAAAAGAAGGTAAAATTTCAATTCTGGTCAGAGTTGATGGGAAGCATGGATGGAGCTACATACAGGGCAAACCTGGAAAGAACTTGAATGGATTTTATTTGCTGTTTGCAAATAAAATCAAACAGATACGGCTACAATGTAAGATTAGTTCAAAGCATGTCCTCATGTTTGAATGGCCTAGTCAAAGTCTACCCCAAATTCAGTTGACAATCTGTTGCAAGAATTAAAAATGAATGTACACAGGCACTCTGAAAACAATCTGACACAGATTGAGTCACTTTACAAATTAGATATGGAATAAATGTTGTTCTCCAGATGTGCAAAGCTGTTAAAGTCTTTCCCCCAGAAGACCTACACCTGTAATTATGAACAGTCTTACAAAATAGTTTATATTGTTAAAAATATATATATAAAAATGCATTTTTTGTGAACTCTTATTCGTAAACAAATACACAAATAAGAAAGCTTCACTGTGTGCTTCACAGTTATGTGCTGCTGCTAGGTGTTGCTCTGCCCCATTAATTAAACATAAAGATCTTAAGCATTAAGCATAAAGCTCTTAAGCAAGATGATTCTTTGAATACGAATAAATGAAAAGCCATTTAAAATATGGCATTTTTAAAGAATCCCACTGAGCAAATGTTTTTAATTTTGAGCTGGTATTTTCTTATTTTTTTATTTTTATTTTTTTTATGAATGGTGGAATGTTTCATGTTCAGGGAGATTTTTCCCCTTTAAGGCAGCAATGGGTGGAGTTACAGAAACGCTCACAGGGTGTAGGATCCATTTATAAGGAGTTATGGAAAACTGCGTCACTCTGACCAAATCTGTTTCACCTCCCTGCCTTGTTGACAGAGGAAGGATGTTGCACATGGCTCGGTTCTGATGGGACTCCGGCTCACCACAGCTACACATTTGAATCTGAACGCCCTGGAGAAGCAAGGACCGATCAAGACGCGTTTACGTCATGGAGACATAGTCGGGATTTATTTCTGGTAAGAGTTTTCAGCTTTTGCCGAGTGCTTTACCGCTGATAAACTGGGGCTTAAAATTGTGAATAAAAGGGTGAGTGTAGATGACACAGGCTTGTGTATAATATGAAAGAACACGTTGTTTTCTTGAACTAGTTTACGCTGTGAATTTAAGGAGCCCCTTTGCCCACGGGAATTTAATTTAGAAAACACTCTCTGTTCAGAAATGGATTTAATGGATTTGGAGCCTTTATTTTAAGATGAAGTTTAAATTATGCTCTTTATAATGGGTCGAAAACGCTTCTAACCCACATAGATTAGGTCATTTGTCCAGAGGGACTCTCAGCTGTCCTGCTGTCCCGCTACTGGATTACTGACAGATTTGAAAGGCAGCCAATTCCCTTTGGGCCCGACAGAGGGCGCTGAAGAGACCCGGAATGCCTTGCAAAACCATAATGATATATTTACTATGTAATATAGCTGTGGAAAAACTATTCAGATAAACTGTTCAAATACAGGTTTACATTTTGTCATGTTACAATCAAATACTCTATCTCACTGATACACATTAAGTTTTTCAAAAATGTTTTTAAGTTAAGTTTTGTAGAAAAAAATTCTACCTGAATATCTACCTACCTAGAAACATTCTTATCCTTTGATAACTGGTTGGTTGACCGACTTTGTTAAATTTCGCTTTTTGCATTGACTCACAGGCTTAAATTTACATGCCTGAAGTTAGAAAAATAAATAAAAGCTCCTTATTAGTAAAAATATATATACGGTATTTACAGACAATTTTATCACCAACCCTCATTGCAAAAGTCAACATGGCTGCCTTGAATGTAAAACGATGACTGGCTGCAGTAAATAGTTTTGTTTGTTGCACTTCTTGCAATTCATACTTTACATTTAACTTTCTTCAGCGAAAGTTATGCCAAAGTGTCAAAGTATGATTTGCTGAAAAACACATTGAAATTAGCCTGGATTGCTAATAGCTGTTGGCCTGGTTAATGAACAAACTGCATAAATAAAACAGAGCGAAGGTGGTTCCTGGTTTACTGTTGTCCAACTACATAAATTCATTTAATCCAGTCTATCTTAGAAATAATTAATCCTGAGTTACCTATACCGACTGGTATGATACCACAATTTAATAACAATAGTTATACAACTATAGTGTTTAATACACGTTTGCTGTAAATTCTAATATTCACTGGATTGATTTTCATGAAATCTTTTTAAAAAGGAAAACAGGGCTGCTCAATTTATGACCTCTTTTCTGCGTACATGATTTTATGAACGGCTTCATAGGCGTGTCCACACTTTTCATGGTTTACAATGGGTAATCAGGTTCCAGAATTCATTCATGTGCCTTAAAACTCCATGACACACGGGCTGAGCCTTCTGCATTTTTTGTGTGTGTAAACTGAAAGTAAAGTTGTGTCATATGCAGTAGACGGATCAGAATATTAGTTTTATTTAGAGGTCTGTGTGTGGTGAGAGTAATATTAATCCTCTGCTACGCACAGTACCGACCATTATCACTTTAAAACTTAGGTTTTGGTGATTAGCTTGGGCATGGAACCTTTACAGGATATGACCTAAACTCATATGTTATTACAAAACACTTGATGTTGAGAATGATGTTGGGAGTCTGCTACATTTATTTATTTAAACTTTAATAAAACCAACTCTAGTTTTTAATAGGTGGTCGATTTTAAATCTAATTTCCTTGGTAAAAAAAGAAAAATTAGATTTTTCTTACATTTTTATCAATCATTTTGAATGAAGGAGCTCTGGTCAGATCAAAAATTAATTAAGTTAACACATGCAAAATCACTGTGCATGTGACAGAAAACCAACAATGCACATATAATTCAATAATAATTCATATTCATATGGTTCATATAACTACCATATAATTCATAGTTAAATTCTAAGGTATTTTACCGTAAATTAGAGACACTTTTTTTTTTCTATTCTTACACACCATCCCCAAGGTGAAACATGGCGGTGGCAGCATCATGCTGTGGGTGAGGCTGCAAAGGAGACATTTTTTTTGTTATTGTTGTTGTGGCTATAAAAACTTCATGCTAGCTGGTAAGCTCTCACTACACGCTGATGAATTTGTGGATTTAAAGCGCATCATTTGTGCAAACACACTGCAACAATAGGCTCATCCATACCCGTCTGACCGGTGAATATCCTGACAAATGTGAGGTTGGTGCTCGCCAAGGACACCACATCAAGCTCCTGCGCGACCTAAACAAACTGCTTCCCCCAGCTTGCGCCTCGTCCTTCGCCGTGTGCCAACACGCACATTCACCATGCGCGGCGCGGGCTCATGCTTCGGCCACACCGGCCCGTCTCCATGGAGCATCTCTCGTCCTAACCTCATGGGAGAGTTCACTTGTATTTTCAGGCTTGGCCGACTCTGGGCCGGGGTTGCACAAAGGCCCATTCACGGCTGAGAGTGCTTCCATTCATGGATGCTGAGTAATTGCCCACAGAATTCCTAATTGTTCAGCGTCTTCCATCGCCGAGGCCCTCGGGTGGAAATGACGCCACAGACGGGTTGGTTTAGGAACGATATTAATATTCAAACACACAGATGAGCCAATGTTTTGTTTGGTCTGTGTGGGGTTAACTTTGCGAGCTTCGAATGGTTTGCTTCCCACTTCAGCTCTCAGACGTCTGACGCAGGCCGTGAAACAAAGCGGGACTGTGAGACTTAAAGGACGATGCGATGGTTAAGGTGTTGACCTCTGGTCAGGTGGGATTAATTAATCGCTTCATTTTAATGTGAAATGCTCCTTTTACTGCAGTTGATTAAGTGTAAATTCTCAATGTTTTTGACATCAAGAGGGATCAGATCTCCCCATTAATATGAAAATAACTTCTGGTGGGATATGAACATTTTAAAAGTACTTTGATTGGGATGCTTTTTCCTGAACTGATTTGATAAACAACCAAATAAGACCCGTTGACTTCCTGGGATCAAACCCAATTTTCTATTTTATCACTGTACTTGTGCTTGTGTTTGTGGTTCCGGATCAGAGGAATGCTGTACAATTAGCCCCTGTTGAGCGGGCGGATACTGCCGTGTTTCATGGTCAAAGAAAGAAGGGGAGAGGAAGGAGACTGAGGAGAGCCTCCTCCTCCTCCCTCACACACATCTGACCCGAGGTTGTGCAACAGCCTGAGAGTACAAAGTGAAACATACTGTTCAGCAGCTGCTACAGTAGACTGAAGCCATTTACTAGGCTGTTGTCAGTTTTTTTTCTTAGACATTTCCATAAAATTGTTCACAAGTACAGCATGTTTTAATGTGTCTTGTGCCAGAAAAAAAAGAGGGACTGTATTTGTGCGTACAGATCTACAGTGCTGCACAAAGAGCCAGACTTTCCTGTTATCTTATTAAACATGACACGATGAATAGTTCTCTATTATCTCTGCAAAGCTTTCAAAGTTGTTTTTTTTCCCATTCTCTGAGTTTTTCTTGTGTGTGTGTGTTAAGCTGCACATCTCTGACGTAAGATATACCAAGTGTGGAGTCAACACAAAACAAACAGCTTGCTCTTTTTTTCTCCTACGCATGTCTGCTTTTCAGATTTTTCAAGCACATTCCGTGCAGTACTGAAAATAAACACGATTTACTCACGTTTGATGTCGCAACAAATTCCTGAATGTGTCCTTTTGCGGTGACGTCTAAAGATTTCCACACATTTAGAAAATTTTTAATTTTGTCTTTACAACACCAAACGTCCCATGTGCTTTTCTTGGAAAGTACATGGAAAGCGGATGGAAAAGGCTGTCGTTTTTTTTTTTTTTTTTTAATTTAAAAAAATTTTTACAGATCAAAGCCAGCTTTGCACATCTACGAACTAAAAATAAACCTAAACTGTTGCAAACTACAAATTGAACTATTTTTTTTAGCTTTCATTCACTAATGACGCTCTTTTTGCCACTGTTCCTTATTTGTGGCAAGCAGAATTAATATTTGTCCTGTCAACAGATTCTACCAGCTGAGCAGTGTATCTCTGCAGCTCCTCCAGAGATTTACCATATGTTTCCCAGCTGGCCATGTTGCAGTCGTGCCGTATTTTTTCTGTTGTCAAATGATGGATTGAACAGTTTGTTGTGAAATGTCTAAAGCTTAGGAGATTGTTGTGTGACATAGCATTGCTTCAGACTCTTTATCTTCAACCTGTCTGGTGTGTTGATGACACAAAATCAATCAATCAACACCAATAAATTCATGTTTCTGGCTGTAATTTGACGAAAATTAAATAGATCTCCTCATTATTAAACGTAATGAAGCTTTTTAGTTTTTTACATTACGTTTAACTGTGTTGTCGTTACTTAAACTGACTGGTTTAAGATATTAACTTAATCGTTGCTGTGTTGAAACAACTAAAACAAACTATTAAAGTTGCCAACATGTGCTGTTTTTCAGTTGAACCTGTGAAATATTTCTTAAAAATATGTACTGTTATGATTAGGACTCAACAGAAATTTTGAAAATAAACAAAATGGCAGCAAAAATATAGTAAAACCGTTAAAATAGTACAAGAAAGTAAATTTCAAAGACAACCCGTGGTTTAAAACGTTTTTGCATCGCTATATGATACCTCGTTTAAAACAGCTTCCTGCACAGGTGCCATCGAGTCAAATCATTACTTATTTACTGCTAAAGGCTTTAATGATTATGATCTTATGTTCCCACTTCTCTGAAAGTATTTAATCAGATAAGATGATGACTCTTTTAATTGCCGGGCGTGTTGTTCAGGGTGGAAGACTGAACTGTACACCCTGTTCAGGTAGCTTTGTTATGAGCCTTTTTACACCAGTAAATCCTGTTTAAACCAAAGCAAAGATAATGCCCACAAGCCAAACATGGAAGAGTGTTTATTTTATTTCAGAATTTTATTTTTTTTTATTCAGCTTTTCTAACAAGTGTGTCTGTGTGTGTTCCCACCAGCTTGTTGCTGCGGCTGCTGCCTAAAATGAACCTGCGATGGGTTTGATGGAGCTGACTGGAGTCCGAGCTTCACCTCAATGCCTTTCAGACCTTTTTGAATGTTAGAAACATTCTTTCTGCTGCATAATGGATGGAAATCAAAGTAACTACTGGGGCCACCAAGAACTGCACGGGTAAACAAATGTTGATTAAAAATTACAGAAAAATGAAAGAAAAAAAAAGGTATATTTATGTGCTTTGCTTGGAAAGATCCCAAAAACCCCAAACTCTAAATCAGGATCCTCTGTAAGTGCTGTACAGAGGAAATAAGCAACATAGCTGAAAGCAATGTAAAACAGAAAATTAAACACGTTTAAAGGATTCACCTAACCTGTAATGTCGAGTGTAACAAGTATGTGGAACATATTTTCTGTTACATGCATATTTGTTGTCATTCAGCGTGTAATAACTGATTGAGAGCGGGTTACATGCAGGAATCGCTCACACTCTCATACATGAATCTGTACGGGTTGCTCAGGCTGTTTTGCTTTGCAGAGTGTGTTTCGGCCTGAGCGCTGACATGGACCACAACCTGACGGAGCTTCAGCAGCAACAAACGGCCAGGGAGTTTAACCGTGAGTCAGATATTACTGTTATTTTTAACTTGTTGAACAGTAACTGAGGAGGATGCCACGGGTTGCCGCGCCCACCACTTTTACTGGAACACCTGGTGTGAAAAGCCTCAACGTGAGCTAATCTTTTCTTGCAGCAGCATCACCTCACACTGAAAATCTGAATAAAAATACAACTTTTGTGGGATTTAGAGACAGATTTCTGTTTACCATTATATTTATACCGCTGTAGTTGAAAAGTCCTAGGTTCTAGGAATATCTAATTATTAATCCATAATTCCCAAAGGGGTGTACAAAGTGTGGCTTGGAGGCATTTTGGAACGTCTTAGCTTGGGCATTCCAGCAAACGAGGTTAATGCAGATCAAAACATATTGTAAATTTTTTTTAATGACTAAGTATTTTTAATTTATTTGCCATGTTTTTAGGTAGAGATACAAACATCCAGATTCAAACATGTAGAGATCCTGATTTTTTTTTAACTCAAAAACAGAGTTGGGCACAGCGATCACTAAGTTAGACTGAGTGCAGCAAAGCTCTTTGATGAAAGTTCACATTTTTGTTGCCGGTAATAAATTAAATACATTTAAAATGAAAAGAAAAGAAATCTATTATTATCATTATTATTATTATTATTATTATTATTATTCTTATTATTATTATTATTATTATTAGTAGTAGTAGTAGTAGTAGNTATTATTATTATTATTATTATTATTATTAGTAGTAGTAGTAGTAGTAGTAGTAGTAGTAGTAGTAGTAGTAGTAGTAATAGTAGTATTAATGTTATTGTTAATGTTTCTAAACCTACAATAGTTAATTTTTCCCTGCTTTGTCTTATTAAAGTATTTCATGTTAAACATTATTTTACTTTTTTGTGGATACAAAAATTGATTTCCCCCTTAGTACATTTAACTTGTCAGTTTTATCCCACAGTGCAAATGTTTGGACGTCGCTGTCCGACACACTCTGAGTATCACCTACATGTGTTCACATGTTTTGTTTGGGAAACCAATAAATGTACCAAAGGTGATATTTGTTGAAATCAATTTTTTCTTTATGTGGGATTTTTTTCCCACACACTCTTTAAACACAGTCAAATTAAAAGATTAATTTCTCCAATTTTATTTTATTATTGTGATATATTCATTGTGAGTCTTTTATACACTCTCAACCACATGAGTCAACAAGTGTATATTATTATTATTTTTGCATAGATTATTGTAACTTAAAGTTAGATTCTTTGCAATTGTTACTTCACAATAAATATGTGCAGTTTAAATATAACAGTTTAATGTTAAATACATATATTGTTTTCTTTCATTAGCATCAGAGATTATATTCCTTAGTTAAACCTTAATTGTCCCACAAAACGTCTCAGAAGGAGTGAATGGGTCGGGCATCACGGAGCTGAGTTTCATGTCATAGTAGGGACAGGAGGTGACAATATCGCTCCTGGGTCACCAGCTGCTCTGGCTGTCTGGGACACATTGGATGTTTCCACAAAGAAGGTTATGGGAAGCTTAGTTAAGATTGTGGCCCGTTTTGCAGATAATGACAGTTCCTGTGTTAATCAGGGTGTTGTGGCTGATGTTTGACGAAGGCGGGTGTTTTCACAATTGCTTCCTGTCCACTATCTGTTTTCACCGTGGGTTGTTTTTTGATGTTTCTTCCTCCGAGATGTTTTTTCTTTCTCCTCTGCAGGAAGAAACAGTGATAACATACACTTCCTATGAGCTAGAGAAGTTGTTAGTTAAAGGGCAGTTTGGGGGTTTGATTTGGTTTAATGCTTTGTGTCTCTTTCCTTCCATAGCCGCCCGGTTTCCTGCTTTCTACTCCGATGCTTACCGGCTAACGTCGGGTAACGTTCCACATCCCTGCGAGGGAGACCAGGTGGTCCCTTCGTCCCAGAGAAGAGGCCGCCAGAAAGAGGCCAAACCCCTCCCTCCTTTGCCTGACCCTGAGGACTTTATGTCGGATGAAGCTGCAGACAATGAGGTCGAATTCTTTACCAGCGACCGCCAGTGCCTCCTGCCCAAAAGCTGCTCAAAGGCGATAACCAGAAGCAGCAATAAAAACTGTGGTCAGGTGAATTTTGCCTACCAGGGGGGCTCACTGGGGATCAGGCCTGCTGGATCCGACTCCATCGTTTTCTCCTGGCCAAGCAGAGAGGACAGACCGCTGGGCAGAGGAAGCAGAATTGCAGCAAACTTTGATCAATTTGCTCACAAGAAAAGAGACAACCAGCACGAGGCGTCTTCTGTTGGAGGCAAACTGTCAGACCAAGCCCAGCCATCCTCCAGAAACCGACTTTCCTGTTCAGGTCTTCCTTCTGATGCCCATATGAGTTGTCCGCCTGTCCTCCCTGAAAAACCTCGAATCCCTCCTCGCATCCCCATCCCGCCCAAACCCTCTGCTTCCTCAAAGCTAGCGAGCGACAACGACGACGAAAAGCCCCCCAAAGTCCCCCCACGCGTCCCCTTGGTGCCGCCCTGCCCGCCGCGCACCCCGAGCCCCAAAAGCCTCCCGATTTACATCAACGGTGTGATGCCCGTCACGCAGAGTTTCGCTGCTAATCCAAATTACGTGAGCAAGACCGTACAGAGGCAGCAGAGTGAAAGGGCCCTGCCGGCGGCACAGTTTTCTCCCTGCATCGTTCCCATTTTGAAGGACGGCAAACAGGCCAGCGCCACACACTACATCCTGCTGCCGCCGGGGCGACACGCTCACGCCGAGAGGCGGGGAAGGATCCTGAGCGAGCCCAACAGGACGGGATGTGTGTGGCAGAAAAGATAGACATCCTTCCAACGAGTAATGCGAAGCAAGTGACTGACATTAGGCATGGGCCGGTAAAACTGTCTTATGGCATGATTTTTAGTTAAAGACAAAAAATGAAACAGCGTCATGGTATTAATAAGAACAAAAAGGTTTTAAGAGCTTCTTATGGAGAGTGTAATATGTTTTTGACATTCTTTGTAGAGTAACACTTGGAGTCTGTTAAACTGATTGTGTGCTGTGAATACATTTAAAAAAATACTGATTTGCAAAATGTTACAATCAAGATGTGATGTGGAAAATAACAGCCAAGAATAACAGTTAGGTGTAATTCAGTGTAAACCTACCTAATTTAAAAATCAGCCTTTGAATTGAAGATGAGAAAATAAAAAGGAAAAGTCAGCCGACTGGTCGTGCCTATCAACAAGGAGAACATGACCCGTCCAGTATTTCTCTTCATTCTCATTAAAAGGACTTTAGGCCACAGGAACGGTGCGACAGAAACCTCTAGCGTTAGCAGTTTTAAACGAAGCTATAGCTTGATACCAGCACTGACCCATGCCTAACCCACGTTGTTGTGTACATGATGCACTGTACGTATGTTATCATCTGTTGCTCGTTTATTTTATTTTGTGTGGTTTTATTATGTGTGGTTTCACTGTGATTTGTTTTTGACTGAATTTCCTACCGGTCAGTATTTTTAAGAGACATTTTTACTGTTCAACCCTACAACAATAAAGTACGGCACTCAGTATTTCTCTAGCAGGGGAAGAAACACACTTACCTCATTTAACATTTTTCACTGAGAAGTATTTCTCAATTAATTACAAAGGCATCCTTTTTGGTTATTGTTTTTTTTAGTTAGTTTAGTTTAAATAAACAAAACTCGTAGTTATTACCCACAAATTGATATATTTCATGTTTGTTTCTGTTCGTGATTAGAGGTTTTAATTAACTAAGCCAGAATGATCAAAATAATAAAAGGAAAACATTTCAAATATATCACTATGTGTAATGACGGTTAGATTAAATTTTTTAAACTGATATTCTACTTTATTGAGATATACTTGTCCTGCAGTTTTTTTATGTGTAATTACTGAGTAGTGCTTATTGCAAAGTTGTGTTAATGTCACTAAAACCAGCCACCAGCCTGAACCAATACTGTTTTCCTTAAAAGAGAGCACATAATTAAAGTACAAGCTGGGCTTGTGCCTTTGTTCTGATTGCACAAGTTGTTGTTTTATACTCACAGATGTAATATTTTCAGATCATTTTAAACAATTGGACTGATGCTAAGTGTGACAGTGAAGGGTATGTTTGGTGAACACATCCCATTATCAGAAGAGACCTTAAAGTGTTTTCTTTTATAATTTTCACGTTTTGATTTGATCAATTTGCCCATTTCAAATTTTCAAAAGATCTTAAGATGCAACAATCTGACTTTTTGAATTTTTGTCATACACATTCCAACCAGAACGTATTATATTAAGACATAATTAGACATAAACCCACATCTAAAGTTCAAATGAAATGTAATCAAGGAATCACTTCACTTAGTTTATAAATATAAATATATATATATATATATATATATATATATATATAT
>CAEGAF010194317.1:0-21798 GCA_903067075.1 Micropoecilia bifurca
GTGTGTGTGTGTGTGTGTGTGTGTGTGTGTGTGTGTGTGTGTGTGTGTGTGTGTGTGTGTGTGTGTGTGTGTGTGTGCGTTAACTTTAAAAGTAAACTTTCAGAGCAGGACTCCTTATAAATGATGCAAGTCATCTCTTTGGACCCAAATACTATTCCCCCTAAAATTCTTATTCAAAACATGTATTCATACAATCTTTTAAGAGTAAAACAAAATCATATTAAAATTAGAAACAAAAAACAATAAGAAATAAAACGAATAAGAAGCTATATCTATTTTTATTGTCTCTGCTTAAGTAACAGTTTTACACCAGGACAGTGTCTGAAAGATTCAATTCTTTATTTATTCCTCGACTGTAGGGCTTCTCCAACAGAGCAAATGTGCAATCCTTTGTGTGGGCGTCTGTGTCCAAGATGGGTGGGGAGGGGGAGAATAAGCCCTTGGCGTTGCAGCATCTATGTGTCTGAAATCGTGTGTCCGACTACACCATGAATTGGAGCTCAGCTGTGATTGTCAGGCTGATTGTCCGTTATGTCCCTGTGGGCCTGGAGGCCTTGTTGTGTGTAATTTATGTGGATATGTGTATAAAGTCAGAGATGGAGGAAGAAACACGGGACGACGGAGAGGAAGAGAAAATGCATGGGTGAGGCACACATCTATTCATCCACGTTATTGTATAATTGCAGTTGATAGTAGGTTGTTGGCAAAAGCAGAGTGATTGTGATTATCACTACAAGGCACACCTAACGATAAGTCACATCAGTGGTGCATAGAAAGGCCCATCTGACACACCAGTCCTACAGCTGTTTAAAGACTAGCCTTACAGTATGCAGAGTAGAGTCAGAGAGATGGGAGACAAAAAAAAAACATGATCTCTAGGAAACGAGGCAAAAGTAGTCCTAATGTCTACCCAGGTTAAAAGTTGGGTCATGACCCTTGATGAATGCCATAATTTTTCATCTTCTTGCTTCTTTGTCTCTTACATCTTTTCAAGATTGTGTAAATGTTCAAATGTGAACAGAGGATAAAAGGTTGATTTTCAGGTGATAGATTTGGAAAAGTTTGTATGCACCATCCTCTTTTTTGTTCTAAGGAGACTGTTTTTAATAAGCCCCTTTGCATCAAACATAAAATGTGTCTTTAGATACTGAATTTGCTTTAGGTACTCAATTCAAGAGCTAACCAGTGTATAAAGAGGTCCTTTCAATATCATTATATCAAAAAGAATCCTGAATATTTAACCTTGACTCATAAGAAAAAAAAAAAAAACTGTTGATAAGTACCGAAGAATGGGACTCAACAACTACTGCAGCCTTTTCATAAGTCATTCATTTATATTGTAACATGGCACCACGAGTGTTCTTCAAAAAATGAAAAAAATATTAAAAATCAGCTATAAATGCAGACATTATGTTCCGTTTTATTTGAAATGTTTGAATGTGGTTTTGTGATTTAGTTTTGTAGTTGTTCAATAGATACATTTTAACACTTTACTAAAACACTACAGATGGTTTCACCTCATTGTCGAGGCTGAACATTAACAGCTTTACAAAATTTGAATTAATAATTTCAAATTATTAATTTATTTAAAGTGTATTTTTTTTATTTCAACAGTTTTCCACATTGGAGTTCCATTACTTTACTGGAGGAGACATAAGGAAAGTTCAGTTTCTGTCAAGGAAAATCACAACAGTTTTCCTCTGTGTGTAAAGAAACTGACAGGGGGCTGAAGTTGTAGTGTTTGCTTATGTACGCTGAACACTGTGATCAGACACATTGGCTAACAATTTCTTGTTAGAGTATATTTTTGTGTGACCATGTAGTTTTATAGATCTGTTATACCTGGGGTATAGTGTGCTGTGTTACAATAATGAATTGTCAAGTATTGTTTTTCTTTTCACAGCTCATTCAGGAAGCAAAGGACAAGAATACAGTTTCTATTATTCCTTTGCCAATTTATCATTGGTGAGTATTAACATTTAAGAGAAAATTGGCAGCCAAGACTAAAGTGTTTGTCTGCAACACCTTTGTTGGCTGCATGTCAAATAGTTTGTTTTTTTTAATATATATTTTTCTCTTACAGTATTATGGTGCTATGAAGATCTTCATGACAGGAAAGTTTATTAGATGGAAACACATTTGAAATGAGGTCGTTTTTTTTAGCTTTACACTAAGTTATTATTACTTCATCAAAAACACACATGGGATATTACTTTGATTCTTTTACGCTTGTTTGAGAAATTCTTGAATCTCCCATGCCCGCTATTCAGTGTGCCCACCTATTTCCATAAAGCTGTCTGGCCATCAGTGACTAAGTAAAAGTGTACTTGGGTAATGTAGAAGAACAACGATGCAAAAACTTCTGAATGGCATGTAAAGAAAATTAAGGATATTTTGTGTCATAGGATCTACAACTGAGTGAGTTCCCTGTGGCACGACTTTAAACTGTTTATGCTAAAAATAATAATAATTTTATTTTCCCTTTAGCTACATAAACGATTCATTGCCAGTTATCACACAATGGCATTTGTTGTCACCGAGGGTGAAACACCCAGTTACATGTAGGTGTAATTTATTTTCTAGACAAGGTTAGCTTTGTAGCTACTTTATAGAAACAATTAGAAGAATTAAAATGTCCAGCTATCTACAGTAACAAAGGAACTGCCAGCATTATGTTTGGTCTGTTCATGTGTTGCCCTGTAAATACAGTGAATGACTTGTTTAAATGACAGAGACCAAAAAGAACGACTTCAATGTGTGAGTGAATACATATGCAAATGCTTCATGACCACAATATAAAAACATCTCTAGTTACTGTTTGTTTTCCAGCAGATGTCAGGCCCCTGGATGACATATGGCAGAGAGGGAGGCCAATGGAAAAAAAAAACAACAAAAAACATGTCAGTCTTTGTGGGAACTTGATGTTCTTGTTTGTGACAAGCCAAACAACTGAGGTCTAACTAAATACTCAACGTTATTGAGTAGTATTTGAAAATTAAACCTCATAGTTACTATCCATTGAAAAACACACTGCAACAGCTAAGCAGGAGCCGGATTTGTAAAATAGGTTTTCTAAATCTTATTCAACAGTCCAAGAAAGTGATTGTTCTCAAAAAGCACGCCACAAAGATCTATGCTGTCCAAGTTACAGTGAATCTGAATTGGGCATTCTCCTCAACATACACATTCAAATCTGTCTGTATACGCTATGTTTATTGCTTACAGGGATTTTAAAAAATTGTCATACATTTCAATTAGCTTCACATGCCTTAACAGCGAATAGTGACTGACTGAATATATACATGTTTTTGCCCATACGGCTACACATCACAAAAGGCATCTTGGCCTGCGGTGCTCTTGATACATAAATAATCCTGCACATGCAGTACCGTTGCTGTTATGTCAACTTTAAAAGCCACCTTGCTAATGGGCATGCACAGTCATTCTCTAATGTCAGTGTTTTCCAATGAACAGGTCAAATGCAAGAGAATGGCTCCAGCAACATTAGAATATAAACAAGCCTGCGTCCTCCATAAGTCCTCAGCATGTTCTTCGTATTATCCATAATTATCAGCAAAGGTTAGTTTTTTCAAGTTTAGTGCATTCAATAGATAAATGTATTCAGTAAAGGCAGAAACCATTCTACATGCATTACTATGCAAAGTGTTTCTCAACAAAGGTCACCTAATACTGTACAGTTTTTAACCTGACTTGAGACTTAGGACTTTTGTAAGGCCTGAAAGCTTTAATAATGACACATAAACACATCCACAATAGACTACCTTAAGAATAATGCTGATAGTTTATTCAACTCCAGTCTAGGGCAAAATATCTAGGGATTATTTTCATTCCATTAGTGAGCTGGTGTTCTCTGGTTTTATGCAACTAAATAATGTGTTGTGTGCTCAGATGTATTGGATCCGTTTGGCTTTTAACTGGCCCTGAGATGTTTGTAGTGAGGCGGTGCGATATAAATATGGCTGAATAAAGAGAAATGAAATGCAATGATTTCAATAAAATACAAAAAGCACAATAATCTGCAAGGGAAAAAGGTAATTTAGATAACCTGTTTCTATTCATCTGGTGATAAAGTCAGAAATGGCAAACAAAAAAAGCTGAGTTCTGAGTTCTCAAATGTCTTTTCCTTTAGTATAGTGCTTCTCATGAGAAATTAAATCTAACGCTCATGTCCAAACCCAGTTGTAGCTTGAGGTACTGTTGTCACTACATGAGTTATTCAGATGAAAAAGAAATGCTCTCCAAACAATATAATTACAATATGGCCTTGGAGTTACTTTTACAGGCACTGCTTTCGAGAGAAGCAGTCAGAATGCACTAAGTGCTCACAAGCATGAAGACAGACAGGCTTTCCCGTTTGAGCCATAACAGAGATACCGTACATGTAAACAATGACTACTTCTCTCTCCGTCTCCCTCCCACACAAACACACCTATAAAAAAAACTTAAGCAGAGATAGTTTGGAAAAACAGAAATTTCACATACACACAAACAGAGGCACATAAATCTCCAGATAACCACACACAAAGAGCTGTGTAAGGACACTTTAACTTAATTTGTTTATGCCATTGTTCCTGGAAAGGACTGCGCTCAGGGCACCGCATTGCTTCTGCATGAGAAGAGATGACTGGAAGTGCTCTGCCTGTCCTTTAATTTTTTTTGTTGTCGTTTCATACTTCTTCTGTTTTTCTGGTATTGTTCATAGCCCTCCACAAACAAATATGACTGGTTTAGAAATTTTCACCTCATTTTAAACAAAAAGGCTATGAATAAGGGGAGGATTGTTCTTCTCCCAGGCCAGATGATTGAAGATTCGATCCTCAACACTTACATGTGTGAAAGTGTTACTGGGCAAAACTATGTGTTGGTTATGAGAGTAAAAATAAAAAAAGGTTATCATGTTACAACTGCAGACAGGGGGTCTAATTGGAATATTACATTTTATGTTTAATTCTGTTTATTTATATAACTGTTTACAAATAATTCAATCTAATCATATATCCATTTAAAATTAAACCAAGTCATTTAAAAAAATCCACACATCTGTTTCTTTCCACCTTATTATGCACTACTAAATAACATTGACGTTTGAGGCTGTTCTGTTGCAAAATGTGAAAACTAGGGGATGTTTCTGCATGAGACAAGACAAAATGTTTGCACTTTAAATTGATAGATGTTAGAGTTGATCAGCTGTGCCTATTCTCTCCTTCTGCAAGAATAAACCACATAAAATAGAATTTTAAATAGTCAAACCAAGTTCAAAAGATGTGATCAATACATTAAGTTCATACAATATTAAGAGGCAGCATATAAAAGGACTTTGAATGAGGGAAAGGTTTTGACAGGATTTAAAAGCACAATAACAAAGTACACACAGGTGGCCATTAAGCACTTGATCTTCTCTGGTTTCTTTCAACAGAAGCGTCATATCATCAAGTTAGCTGACAAGCCCTCGGGGTTTTGCTCCCTGCCTTCAAAGAAGGGCCTTTTTAAAGCTAGCAACAAAAAAAGTATTCGAGACAGATGGTTGAGATCGGCCAACATACAGTAAATAAAAAAGACTAAGAGATTCAAGTCAGCTTAATTAAAAATGCATGGATCGGCTATTTTTCTATGTAAAATCAGTAAAAAGTAGACTAAACTATGCAGATTTGATAAATAAAGATTAAATTTACAGTGACTGGAATTCTGGCTTAAAATAACAGGAAAATGATTATCTAGATTAAGATACATTTTGACATTTCCATGCTGATGGTATCAACTTTCAAACTTAGTCCGTCTTCTGTAATTTACTTTTACTGACCTGAATCCAATTAACCACCGTTATGTATTTAACAGAATAGACTGTCCAGCGCAAATCATTTCCCCCAATGCATATTTTGAATGCCACATAACTCCACTGAAAATGAAACTGTAACCACAACATTTCAGATACATACTCAAACAGCATAAAGATGTTTGCCTCTAAGAAACCATTAAACAAGTAGGTGTGGCCAAAGGAACTGAGCCATGAGGTAAATGTCTGAACTCCACCTGCACCCATTCACCTTTTCTGTTTACTTTATTCCCACAAACATAAAAAAAGAAAAAAAACTGTCTGCTTAACCAAATAAAGAAAATCCCAAATGCTATTGGCTGTTTAATGAGCTTAGAGTTCACTTTTTCACTGGCAGAACTTCAAACGACCAAATCTCCCTTCAACAAGTTGGACTCTCATACATCAGCACACAGAGAGACGAACAGCTTTCAGGAGCAGAGAAAGTATGAGATGCTGTGCAAAGTGGAGAAACAATGACACGAGGCAACATGGGAAACCTTTTAGTTATTAGAAGTTTTATATGAAAACGAAACAAAAACAATGGCTGCATATTAGCTCATGCTATAAGTGTCATGGTACAGGTTGACATTGATTTAACAAATTACTGTATTTGAAACTTTTATCATTGTGTAGATGGGATTTAAAATATTTGCTAACAACATTAAATTGAGTTATTAATTTCTATAAACTGATCAGTTTTCTCCTGAAGCAGAGTGTAACACAGAACTGCTGTAGTCATTTGTTTAAATTAGACCACATAAGCTGCATTGTCCGTCTAATCCTCTCGTTGCTTCCTTGTGCCTCTGGACCTCTGTTGTGTCCTTTATTTAAACTGTGACACATGTTTGTTTCTACCTGTAGGTGTATCAATTTCCTGGTATATTTTGCAGAAGCTGGTTCTCTGCTGAAAGTCTGTCCTCTAATATCAAAAGCAATTTCATATGACTAAAGTGGGCAATCCTGGTCCTGGAGGACCGGTGTCCTCCAACTCTTAAGATGTCTCCCTGGTCCAACACACTTGAATCCAACAGCTGAATCACCTCCTAAGTGCAGTCAGGTTCTCCAGAGTCCTGCTAACAACCTCATTATTTGACTCAGGTAGGTTAAAGTTGAGACACATCTAAAGGTTGCAGGAGACCGACCCTCGAGGCCTGGAGTTGCCCACCCCTGTTGTAGAGGCTAGTTCTGTGCTCTAACCCTCACCGATGAGCACCACTTTGTGAGCATAGCTGCAGTCACGGGAAATATCGCTGGACTTGAGCAGGCATGTTAATGTGAGCTCAAAATAAGGAGCAAACTTCACTTTCCTATTATAGAGGTTTTCCACAAAGGTAGTTCCAGTTCTTAAATGGTTCTATACAATAAGTGGTTTGCTTATCCTTCATCTGAGAGCCACGTTATTATGCAATTCTCGTTCACTTCTTGTTTTACCAAAAAGACTGACTGTTACAGCATATTTGCTATCACACATATAAACCTGAGGTAAAGGGCAGCAAGGGCAGCAATAGACATACCTTTGTATGTCAAAATGGGGTCCAACCGACCTCACACACGTTAAACCTATAACATTTTCCATAGACCTCTACTTATGCCTCAGTCCTCGCACGCACAAGGGTTATAAGCACGAGTGTGAAACTATTAGTTAGAGTGAGCATGTTGTGTACTACTGCCACTGAAATCCCAGTTTATCACAGTCTTACATATCTAAAGTCACAGACTCTTTATCAATGACTTAGTCAGCCGAGCTCTGAATAATTAATCCACTTTGTCTTCCGTAAATATATAAAAAAAGAGAAACTGCTCAAGTTTCTTTGTGGGGATCTTTATCTTCACACTTTACTGGCTGTGGACGGCTTATCTCCCATTGTAAATTGTTTTTTAGCACCATTTAAAATCTTGCTTTCACTTATGGATTTAACTTGGTGGTGGTTCTGCCTTTATCTCCAGTGCAGTGCATCTACGGATGGAGAAGCAATCTGGCAGAACTTAAAGCAAATATAGTATGTTAGAGGGAATCAAGCATCGTTCACTGTGAAACATTTCAACTAAGAAAATGTGACTCCTTTAGCTTACTATTCAAAACTGCGAACACTTCCATAAAACAAGGTAGCAGCGTTTCAGTGGTTCACACTAACATTTCTTTTTTTATTTCCAGTACACTGAAATTGTTCCATTTATTTTAACTGCTTCACTCATGGTTAGTCTTTAAGAGTAAATATAAAACAATTTAGCTTTTTCTTTTTCTTTTAATGCTTACACTGTTGATGTTATATGTGCAATAATAAACACAGCTCATCCAATTAGGCTAGGAAACACTGTATAGAAATTGTCTACATTATTTATGTATGTATAAGAACACAGATAAAATAAGTTTCAAGAGAGCAGCTGCATGAAACAGAAGAAAAGAAATATATACTCAACTAACATAAAGCATGCATGCCTTTAAAAGAAAAAAAAAATCCTAGCTGAACAGTAGGTCTTTTGATTGAATGGGAAAGCATTCACTCTCCTGTCTAGGAAGCCATTTAGTAACACAAGGCCCAACACCCCTCTGTCATTCCCCCAACCCTCTTTTCAGATGTTGGTCACAAAATGAGCTGAAGCACATGCAAACCCTTTTTAATAAACTGCTGCTATGGGTGTTTGTTGAGTTAAATGTTATAATGCAAAAAAAGAGCCGAAAATATTAATTTCAAACAATTACAGCATTAAATGTACGATTTATGCGCTTCTTGTCAAAGAGGGAAAAAAAAAAAAAAACATGCTGAATGTGTTTTTTCCCTCGTTTGAGCTCATTGTCCAGACATCCAGGAGGTCAGACTAGTGGGCAACAAGGTTCTCTGAATGCAGAGACTGAGACACCAAGAACCTTTTGAACTGGAGTGTTTTTAAATATTTTTCTCTGTTTCTATCTTTCTCACAGTGTAAGATTCAAGCGCATTACTATTTCTTATAGTCTGTAAAGTAGAGTGCATGTCATTCTCTTTACAATGGTTCAACAAAGCCATTTAACGGATGTTGGCCGAAGTGGTGACAACACCAAAAAAGTCAAAGGCTTGTTTGAGATGTTTTTTTTTTTTTTGTCATTTTTTATTTGAAAATATCAGAATTTGTAAAAAAAATTTTGTCAGCCCAAATCACTTATGACAAATAAAAAAAATAAAAAAAAAACTCTTGACAGACTTTTGGTGAAAAGACTGTCAAGAGTATTTGAGTGTGTGGGACAACTACTTCACTTAAGCTTGACTATTACGGTTTAAAATTAATACTGCAACTATTTTGTAGGTTTTCTTGCAATTCTTCTTGCCTCTGCATGACACCCATGCAAGTATTGATGTGCAGAACACAGGGTGAGTAAAGCAAAAAGGCAAAAACACAGTAGGATCTTGCAATTATTAAATACATTTGCTATGCTTGTGTTTACTGTTTATATTTCATCTCGCTTCCTCTGGTTCATTGATGTCAAGATTCAAAGTGATGAAAAGCAACATGTCCGTTGAGCCTTTTGAACTACATTTTAAAGTGAAATGGGACTGACATGAATGCCCACTTTTCCTTGTGATAGCAAAAATAAACCTATTACACTTACAAAATCCTATCCTATACATGCAGCAAGTTTTCATTCAAGGTATAAACAGTAATTATTATTTCCTCAATACTTAGTGCTGACTGGCAACACAGTAGCTTTCTAACAACAGTCGAGTTGTGTGAATGCGTTAAGGAGCGCTTTACAGAATAGTGCGATAATTCCTCATGGAGTTTGCAGGTTGTATCAACACCACTGCGTGAGGTGAAACAAGAAGAGAGGGACTTTCATTTTTATTTCATTTCTGTTAACATTAAATGAGTCATGTACTACAAAAAAAATGTAAATAAAACTAAAACGTCAAGGTTCTGTTCCTCATGTGTTTATCAAAGTATATAAATAAGTCCATTCTTCCAAGAGTGGATCAAAAATCAGAGAACAAAAAGCCACTAGATAATAGAATACTACATCTGAAGCTTAATTTAGTCTCATAACTTTTTCTCAGATCAGGGAAGAGTAATATTCCACTGTTGTTTACAGCTGGCCCAGTAATAGCCAGCTATTTAAATATTTTTTTTCTATCCCAGTCTAACCTGCTAGACAAACTCAGATTGACTAACACATAACCAGAGTACACACCTGTTGTAGGTTACATAAAGATAGAAAAACAAGGTCAAAACCTTAACTGACAGGGTATGATCACAACTCAGCATGTCCCAGGGAAAAAAACTCTCCAGGTAGGAACAAGAAAGAAACTGAATAAGTAGGGTGAGGAGCACCAATCATATGCTGAAGAATATAGCTGTACAGAATGGAGGCCAAGAACAGAAAGATTGAAAGAAGACAAGCCAAGAAGGCCAAAATAAACCACATTGTTTTATTTTGCACACCCTACATTTCATAATTTTCCCTTAATAGTTAATTAAAAGAAAATAAAGAGCAGAGAGTTGCAGCAAATGTCAAGATTGGAGACAAAGCTTAGCTACTGACAATAGTGGAAAAAACAGCCGCTTAAAAACTTATTCTAAAACACAAGTAATTAAATGCCAAAAGGAAGAGAAAAAGGACGCTAATTGTTACCTTTAACAACATGTAGTACATATTACAAAAAAAAATCTAGTGAGTGGAAGAGAATTATTACACTAATTGTATTTTTTTTTCTTTCTTTAGAAGATAACTATGCCAGCTACTCTGAGGCATTTACACTAACAGGAGAGGGAAGTTTACCAAGTTTAATTAAGTGTTTTATTTTCTATAAATAACTTCTATACCTTGTTAATCTTTCATTATCTGTCTCTCGTTTCTGCCGCCTCCACTTTCTTTTGCCAGTTTTCCTGTTTCTGTCCTCCCTGCTCTGTGTGTGTGTGTTTGTGTGCGCGTGTGTGTGTGTGTGCGTCTTGTGCGGCTGGGCAGGTGCAGCGGGCCATGTTGACAGCTTGTCCCTCCTCTCTTGCCACGGGGAAAACTGTCACCTCTGTCATACAGGTCCATGAACACAGCGTGGAGAATGTATGTGCGTTTCTTTCTGTCTGTGTGCTCTCGGGAGACTTGCACAGTGAGAAGGGAGGCTTCCCTGTTAGCTCTCCCAGAAAAAAAGCTGAATGCCAGGACGGTCACAAACATTGCAGAGAATAACTTAGGCATGATGGGTGCTTCACAAACTCCACCTGGAAGGGCAGAGCCTTCAGGGAGCACTGCTTTACACGAGATGACACAGTGAAGGCGCAAAGGGACAGAAGTCTGTGTGTTCGGAGGGTTTATGAACCCTTTTTCAAACAACACACAGGAATACTTTTAATCATCAGTGGAGGTGAGATTCAACATATTATTTTTTCCACTCTAAAAATTCAAAATACAAAGGTTGAAAATGCTTCTCATAGACCAATATATATATATTTATGCATCTATATATCTATATGTATGCATATACACACACATATATAAAATTTAATTTATCTAGAATTTCAGTACAAGGGAATGGAATTGGAAAATAAAAAAAAAGTGTAAGGTGTTTGAACACAGAGCTAATAATTATTTCTAAAGGTGTACCAATCAACACTTAGCATATAATATTGACATATGGAAAACAGCATTTATATAATGTTTTAGTCTTCCTGACAGAGTTTTCCTAACTTATTTAATATCACAAAAGACAATACCACATCATAAAAAGAGGGGCGTTGTAGTTGATGCAGTATGATAGAACTGAACCAAAGATTGATTTGTTTAGCTCTCAATTACTGAACAAATCTGACCTTTCAGAACAGCCAGTAGACAAATTAACATTTTTTCAGCAATGTTCTATTATTTCTCTTATTCACATAGCTATTTGCCTTTGTATTAATTTTATAATAAATTGTGTCATAAACTTGTCATGGTTTGTAATCAAAAGCAGATTTGTGCAGATCCAATAACTTGATTCAAATGTTTTTGAGGAAAGCCATAGCAAGTTCTTGTTTTTGATAGGACAAAAATAAATAGACCAACAGTAAAGAGATGGTCCTCTAAAAAATCTGGAAATTGCATTCATTTCTTTAAGACAAACGTGAGAGTCTTGTTGTGTTTCTAGAATTATATATAGATCTTTCTACAAAAATCTACTTTGTTCATTCTGTTTAGTTTACTCTACAGATATTAAATCAAATACAGTAAAATAGTAATAATAAAAAAAAAGAATTGTAGTTTTTATGTCAGCACTCAGGTTTTTTCAAGCTGAAAAAAGTTTGATACTGGTCAACAACCAAAGTTTTTTTTTTTTTTTTTTTTGCATTTCTAAGGTTTTTATGTAGTAATTGGTTTAAACACACGCACACACAAAAACAGGTTTGCCAAAACAATCACAACATGAATAGTGCTCCGTTAACATCTTACAGGTCCAGGTGCCATCTCAATATTGCTGTTATTACAGCAAAACAACTTATGTAGGACAGGCACAGCCACAAAGCAAGCAAAACCATTGGTTTGAAATCACAACACTTGCTTCCATGACTGCCTAGAGGGCTACAGAGTCAAAGCCTACGATCTCATGTGTATAGTTTGTCTGCATGCGTGTGTTTGTGTGTGTCCAGTGGGGGCATTGGCCCTAGACAAAGTGCTCTGCCAGCTTTCTGCCCACTGGTCTTTTCAATGCTGATGGATGGGCCTTGTTCAGCACCATCTGGCTAAAGGATACCTCACATTAATCATCACATACACACACACCGACACACTCTCCGATCCCTTGAACACACATCCGACAGAGAAGAGCAAGTGTAATTCATATAAACACACAGGAGAAAACCAAACACACACATCGGTCCAGGGTTCAAAATGCAGAGGCAAAGAAAAAAGAAACAAAGACAAAAACAAAAGAAGACCACAAAGGAAATTAAAAAGAGAGAATACTTTGTTCTTTCCATTGTACTTTTGTAGCTTCCACAACTTCCTCTTTAATTATAGGCTTGTAGGTAGATGTTGTTTAAAAACAGACTTAAAATGTCAGAACCTCCTTCCTATCTTGGCCCACACAAACAGATACACACACAAAAAAGTATTAATGCAAGAATAACATTCTTATATAGACCATAACCTCAGCCAGACGCCCTAAGGAACTTGACATAAAATGAAGGAACTTATCAGACATCATTTATTTTTATCTAAAGGGCTTTTTGGGCTTAAGAGCCGATCTGCTCAGCATTTCCACAGAGTATGGACACGAGCAAGGACAGGCAGAGATGTGGTCGATATGCTAAGGAAGCATGCTTGACATGAGATCTGTTATTAAATCATGGCTCACGGGTTCAATTTGGAATTTATATATACACAAGAGATTTATTTGCATATTTTCACTATGTATGGAAGAAGAATATGGCTGGGGCTTTCGCATCGAAAAGAATAATAAAAAAAAGACATGTTGGATACATTCATGTACAACATATCTAAGATGATCTGGAGTTTCCCAGATGCTTTATAAGCAAAGAATGAAAGCTTATGGATGTAATGAATGAAGTTTGAGATAATAGGTGATCGTTTCAATTGCATGTGAAAGTAAGTTTGAATCTGCTAAATTTTAATTTATCACAATGTCAGTGAAATTAATTTACGTTTTATGCTAGAGACTCAGGAAAAATAATACATTTTTCAATACTCCTGAAACCTATCAATACTCCTGATAAGTTTCAAATAGAGACCTGGGAAATACAAACAATCACTATACGAGATGTTTTATTGTCTTAATAGAAGTAAAACCTTTTAGTCAAAACAAAAAAATAAAATAAGAATGTTTAAATCTCCCTAAATAGATTTAGAGGTCTAAGTATATTCTGATGATTATTCCTACTGAGAGACCTGAGAAAAGATGAAAACTAGAACGATTGATATTCTTTATGTCAATGTTTCATTTTTTCTATTGATTATATTGAAATATTGACTACTTTGAATATTAAAACAAAAATTAAATGCAAAATGTCAACGTTTAGACTTTCTGTAGATTAACCACTTATGTCAATGTTTTATGTAGGCATTTATTTATTGTTGTAGAAGTATATTCAAAAAGTTCACACAGCATATCAGTGAGGAAGACAAATTAAGAATCGAGTGATGTTTGTGAGACGGAGCAGCTCGGCACAGCAGGTTCAATAAGGCACCCTGCAACACTGTCCATTTCTCAATATATCTGATTAGTGAGCAAGCTCACAAATACCAAGTAGCTGATTTAGACGCAAATGTGTTAATGAATTATAGACATTTTTTACTAACTAGGCTCAATTCTCAATGTTGTATTCAGTTATTATGGATGCTTGTATGCGACTGTGTGTCCTGTGCTGTTTGTCGAAGACTGTTTGTGTGCATCTCCTATTCTTTCTTTGTGTGGGAGGCAAGAATGAATGCTTGCAAAAGCGGAAACGTGCTCTTTCTTGAATTCTTTTAATTAGTGTTGAACAAAATGCACCACAGGGTTCAAATTCAGAAAGGAAACTGCATAAAAAAAAAAAAACTTAAGTCTTGCACATCCTTTTTAAGGAACATAGTCTCACTGCCAAGGTGGGATCGTACATCTGTTTAACACATTTACGCTTTCTGCAAGACATCTTTTCCTTCTTCTGCTTTATGCTCAGTTCATAAAATGGCTTTTGTATAACTGAAATTTGCTTTCAACCAAAAATAAATAAATAAATAAACAAACCTCTGTTTTTATACAATATGCTTTTTCAGTGGTAACCATTATGATGGTACATTAGGACCTTCATGAATACAGCTCTGCAGAAACACTTCAGCCACAATAGTCTCAACAACGTAAATGTGTAAAAGTATGGAAGTTGATGCAGCTAAGGCAGAAACTCAAACACAGACAGATGCAGAAGTACATTCACAATGATTTAGATCAATCTCTGACTTCAGCCTTTCACAATGCAATCAGGCACAAACACTTATGCTGTCCTCATCCACTAAACTGTTGACAACAGATGGCCATCTTGAGGAGACAAACTCACCCCCACTATAAATGTAATCTAATGCTGGCGATGCTGACCTACAGCAGCTCTGCCTAGTTCTGATTAATGACCTCTGCTCTAGTGGAAGTGGTGCTAAACACTCAAGGATGTGCTCATCAAAAGAAAAACAGACTGTGATCAGAAAATAATTTGCTGGAAAACATTCCAAATTTAGGAAAACAGACTGAATAATAAATGGAAAGAATTTATACAGTACTTTTCTGGCAATGGTGAACACTTGCAGCATTTTACACTAGAAATAAGTTAAATCTAATACCATGAAAATTTCAGCAAGAAAAGTACTAAATCTTACCTTGTGGTCATAGGGGTTGTAAGAATGGAAGAGTTCAGACAGTTTTTTAGTCCTTTGCTTTTTCTGCAGGAAGAAAAAATAAAACAATTTAAAATTTGCTTTTAAATATTATAATAAAATAGATGTCCTTGATTTTTTAAAATCACAGCTGTAAAACAAAGATAGGCTCTATCAAACTCAATACTGGTACTGGATCCAATTGACATTGGTTGGTTGGATCCCGATTCCGACCAGATCAATGATTCAAATCTAAAAATGAATCAGGAATCGAGAGCCTGAGGTCTCCGTTAATCAAGATGTTCTGAGTGTTATGGCTGGTTGCTTCAACACAGAATTAACAAACTAATGCAAAGACTTATTATTCCCCAGAAACATGGCAGATCTGTTGACCTAGATTAGCACACTTAATGGAAACATTCCTCAAAGACACACTCAAAGGGTGGTGACATTTACCCAGATTTCTTTTTGGAAAAAAAGGGGGAAAAAAGTGGAGAGATGTATTATTTTCCTTTATGAATAATTTTCTCTACGGAACAACAAGGGGAAAAAAAAACAATTGCTAGTAAAATTAAATCATTATTTATTTTCAGCTCCTTTATTCGATTCCTAGAAAACAGTTAACAGTTTTGTGTTTGCCAGATTTTGGGTGAAAAACATGCATGCTTAAAAATTAGGTTGTAAATTTGTAAATTAACATTAAGGTAATAATGTTTGACACAAAAAAAAGCAGAAAAAAAAGCACTGCATCCAATTTGGTGTTAATGCTCTCAATCTCATGGCCAATCATATGAAACTCCACTTTTCCTTGTGAATAACCACATAAATCACACAATCATGACACTCATGTCCCTGGACGAAGCTGCTTTCAAAGCCACAAAGTAAACAACAGAAGCTTTTTTCCATCGTTTTCTTATCAAATGTGTTTTGCTCTCCACCTCCCAACCCTGTACCTCTCACTGCTTTGCTGCTAAAAACAGCATCAAAACAGGCATGTAAGAATTGTTCTGAGGTCTATTATGTAGTTATCAATTATGGACAAAAATACAACTGAACTCATGGGTACATATTGAAGCCAATGACAATGTGGTTTGTTCATATAAGTTTACACAAAACCAGGACAAAAAAAACACTACATGTTTGAGTAAATGCGTTCTGGTTTAATATCCATAGTATTGATTTTAATAGAAACTCAAATTGAGATAACTGGATCAGATTTGAACAAAGAAGTCCTGGACAGGAGCAACTGAATTGTACTGCAAGTAAAATGTACAGAAAAATGTATTACATTTTTATTTTGGGGTTGGATCGGACTCGGACACAAAGTCTACGGGCTCAGGTTGGGTCAGGGCCTGATGTAAACTATATCAAAGATGGCGTCTCTGTAAGGTGTAATATCATGCCAGATGTAACTCTCTGAAGCAGTCAGTTACACAACTCTGCTTCAGTCACAGGGATTGCTAATGAGGACCATATATGAACACATTTCTCTAGCTAACGGGTGCATACACTTACTGTTATAAAATCCTGTGTGTATAACCAATCCTACATACTGGAAAGACAATCTCAGTCAATACTGTATGCTTTCATACACAGCCATCATTATAGCTTGACAGACATATGCAGCCTGAGGGTAGGTAAAGACAGCCAGATTCTTGCCATCTACAGTGGAGTGGGAAAGAAGAAAACAACAGCTTTCAAACGGCACTGAGTCTGTGGTCAAGTGAACAAAGACGGACAGAGACGTAAGGTTGACATGACAGGGTGAGATGTTGTTCTTAAATTAGAAAGATGGAGAATGCCAATGAGGACAAATAAACAAAGAGAAGTTTTGAAAATAAAAAAAAAAGTTGGAATGAAGGGTGTCGCTAATCTATTAAGGACGCAGTATTTTAATAGGAGATAGACGTTGGATTATATACTTCTCTCCCTTTTCTGAGACTCTCCAACGATTCTCCCATTGCCCGTTGCTCTAATGCGTATTCCTCCCATCTGCGCATTTCTTCACTCCTTTTGCTTCCCCTGCAGTGCATTTCTACTCATCTCTAACTCACACAAGGCTCTTCTGATCCACACAATCCTGTAATCATTGGCCTTGTCTTTCTATCGTCTCCCTCAACCTCCCATTCTTTTTTTTTTGCGTTTCCCTCTTTCTTCTTCAGCCAGAAGGCCTTTCACAATCTCCAAATCCTTTTTTTTTAACTCATTTTCTTTTTACTTTCCTCGTGTTCCTCAGAGCTTTCCCCCCCTCCATCGCTCCTTTTGTTTTTTCCAGAGGGCAAAAACTCACTAATCATTCAGTCTCCACTATATTACACATCCTTCTCCTCACAAGTCTGGCCATACACAATTTCTCTGGATCTCTCTCTTATTTATTTTTTTTATTTATTTTTTGCTGGGAGCACCTTGGATAAGAACAATCATTACTCCTCAACACCATTTTCTCTTCTTGTGCCATGCTTTCATCACTTTTATTGTAACTCTGTTTGCAGAGATACACAACTGCCGGAGAAACGGTATTACAGGCTAGGTTTTGTCAACACCTGATGATTACCATCAAAATCTTTTCATTTGGTTGGTAAGACATGCATACCAAATATGTTTACACACTTATATAATTACGTTTTTGCAAAATTACATTTCTTACAGTGGCAGGAGGACTCGGGTTTTGTGTCATTTTCTAAACCAGTTCATGTAATAATATGGAATAGGGTTCGATCATATGAAATCAAAGATAAATAGTTTTTTCTACTTAAAAAAAAAATAAAGTTCTGGTTTTTAAAAACCCAGACAACAACTTCATTACTAGCCCTAGACTTCATGTCTGGTCAACTACATTTAACTCAGAGTTATCTGTTGTCTTGATACATGTCAGAAGGTTTTGGCACATTAACAAATCAAGCATGCAGTCGTGTTAATGTCCGTGTTCAGGCATAGATAAATGAGAATCAAGCCAGAAGATAGTGCTACTAGTGGCTGGCCAGCTGTTTAACTTTGACAGCTGCTGCATCGGTGCCTCATGGGTAATGGAGTTCTTAACCAATTACAACCTGGGGAAATTAAAAACACTGTCCCACAAGAGTATCTAATCAACTATCATATTTTCTTCTTTTTGTCTTGTTCCCTCCTGCAGCTGCTACTTCTCTACAAATCTTTACCAAGAGACATTCAAATACACACATACACACTCAGCATCCATTCACAAAGTCCATTTATCAAGGCTAAGTTCTGGTCCCTATGGGATGATTATGAAGATCCAAGCTAATAGCACTTTCATTCCTTTATTCTCAACATGCCCCTTTTTCTTCTTCCACCCCTGTGGTCTTCTATTTTCTCCATCTGTGTCTACTCTCCCATGCATCCAATGTTTTCTCATACATCATTTATTATAGCAAGTAAAAGGTCAGGGACCTGCTACGAGGTCCACCTGGACCTCGTAGCAGGAAAACCTGGTGGACAGGTTTTCCTGCTACATGATTGGTTAGGTTCCTGCATTTCCTTCTTTATGAATTTGTGTTTCTTTATCAGTAAATTACATTGCACATACTGACTTATTTGATTTAGAGTGAGGCGAGGAAGCACCTGCTCTTTACAAAGGTCTTTTGTATTTACTTTGTATCACAATTAAATGGATTAACAAAGATAAGTGGAATTAAGTGTCTGCTGTGACTGGCAATGAGCATCATATCATTTTGGAGGCAGTTTGGAAAACTCTTGTTTTGTGAAACTGTTTTAACTCAGTTGAATTGGATTGTTTTCAAGCATGTTTAATGTTATTCTGCAAAATTTCAAGAGAGTTCAAGCGCAGTTTTTGACTAGGGCAACCAGTTTTGCTTAGAAAACATTCAACTTTATTTGTTCCTAATCTTGTTTCTAACCTTAAGCATTGCTTTGCAACCTCAAACTCCAATCCGATAGATGACAATGACCTTGCTCATTATTTGTTTAATGTCTTTATAACTGGTCATGATGGGATACTTTTTAAAAGTGTTTAATGCACATTATGCTGTCATAAACCGTCTTTTAAAGTTATTTAATTCTTTAGAAAGAATGAAGGGGTATTTAGTTGTGACTCAGAATATCATTACATACTTTGAATATACTGCAGAGTATGTGAACATGTATTCAGAAGGCTGACATTTTCATGCACCATTTTCAAGAAACTGAGTTTGGGTTTTTTATTAGATGTAGGTTGTAATTATCAAAACCAAAAAAATAAACTAAATGTTTTCCTCTCAACGTAGTAAATCAGTAGACAACTCAATATAAGTTAATTTATTTTAATTTGTCAAATTCACTCATGGGATAAGTTTGTTTTGGGATGCAGCTGTATTTTATTATATTGATAAGGACATAATCACCTTACTTTTTGTTCAAAATCTCTTGTAATTTGATGGGACGTTAAAATATCAGTTCTAAAACATATGTTATGTGCAAAAAATTATTTTGAAAGGTGAAATCCAACCAAACCAGAAAATAAAACTTAAATGAATCTAATTAACTTCATCACTGTAGCTTGAAAAACACTATACAGTGGAACAGTTACTAAATCATCATGTGAGTTGCAAATAAAGTCTGATAAACACACAACATGTATGCTAATGGCCGCAAGTCACTTCTAAATGCCCCACTAAGGACAAATCCCTGTATTTTTTGCTTTCCATCTCTCCATCCATCTTAACTGTAGGGATTATTTTTAGCCTTCCTTTTTCAGAGTTTCTGTCTTTCCCGGGCCACTCTGCCTAGTCCACATAGTTCTCCATCCATCCCTCCTGTGGTTATTCAACACAGTTGTGTTCCAGACAAACCATCTGGTGCACTTTATTAATGACTGACCCTACACGGTTTAGATGTCCCCTTGCTGCCACCGCTCGCTGTGTTATAGGTGTCCATGTATGGGAGGAAAAACAGGTGCATGCTGATTGATGAAGTTAGGTTTCGTGCACTTTAACCACTGTAGCAGGTGTCCTGCAAACAACACATTTTTCTATGACACTCTCACCTTTCCATGTTACGAGTCTGGTGCAAATAAACTCACAATTACAATCAGCAAGCAGCCATTTGGAAGCTGTGTTCTGCAGCTGATGTGGAATAACTTTATCTCCAGGAGTGCGTTAAATTAAATGGGTAAAGAAACTTGCTGCCTCAAACTATTTAAAACAACATTTAAAAGTTCTGATTTAACAATATTTGCAGAAGCCATCATATGTCAATCCGACACTTGAGCTGATTGTAGAAATTTCAGAGAGAAGGGAAGAAGACGGAGTATTAGATTGGTACTAACACATGGTGTTCAATTGTTTTTAGTCATTCATAATTGAAAGTCAAAATCCACATTTTCAGTGCATGGAAATGTGTTTGATTACTTAGGCTTATCAGACTAAGCAAAACAAACTGCACCCCTATCAATGCTAAGCTAGTAAAAATAATGGAAACACATTTTCTTTAATAGATCCTAAAAGTATGCAAATATATTCTGATATTAACTGCAACCCACTTTGTGCTTTCCTAAGGTAAAAAATATGCAGCAAGCCAGGTGCCATTATATCAAATAAACATGATTGCATGATCATAATGAGCTAGCAATGTGTTTGTAAAAGCAGATGTTTGGGTACTATGCAGAGCAGGAGCATAAGGTCTGTGTTATCACAAATAGGAAAACAGCATCAACAATCTTAATAAATTCATTCATGCTGCCCTTCGCTTTAAAAGGGTTCATTGGGCCTTTTTTAAGCCGTTCTGTGTTCATTACTGTGAAGGTTAGAATTATTATTTACATGAGAAAAACATTCAAGACAGTTCCAAGTATTTCCAGGTGTGGATGCATCGGAATGTTCACCTTCGGGTCTGAACACATTATGCACAGAGAAATCGCAAAGGACCCAAGAGTAACATTACTGTCACTGCAGGGTTAGGTCAGCATGTTAGATGTTAAAGTTCAGGGCAGCACAATTGGAAAAGATGGTGTCTGTGTTAAAAGGTGATACCTCTGTCAGCATGAAGATGGTTGGGGGTTTAGTACAGACTAAATTCATGATGTTGCAGTAAGGGTTTGTTTGGTCATTTAAAACCCACAGTATAGTTTACCTGCCAAATTAAACTGAGTTTAACATTTATAAAGAACAACTGAAGCTGAGGTAAACAGCTTTTTAAGAGTTTAAATGGAAGTGAATTGTAGCATATACAAGGTTCCTAGCGTCCTCAATTTAGACTTTAGGCTTTGCAACACTTTAAGATTTAACAGCTATTCACAATGATCTTTAGTCTTTTGCTTTGATGAAAAGAGGAGAACCACAGTTCACATGACTGAAAATCTACACCCAATATACAGATTATTTTGATCCAATGTGGTCATTTAACAATCATTTCTATAATATTTTTTAGGTGTTCACTTACCACATGTGCTGGAACTTGCTCCACCTTAGCAGCAGGTGTACCAAGTCTAGGGTAAAACTGATTGATGAACAAACTAGGAAACTGATAGTGTTTCACAAGTTTTAAAGTGTCCTGGAAGTCTTCTTCAGTTTCACCAGGAAATCCACAGATTATATCTGTAGCAATTGTTACTCCAGGTACTCTGTAAGAAAGACAGAAACACTTGTTTGTTGTTGGGTACCTAGGTTTAGCTTATTTTTTGTTGGAAACATATCAACTA
>CAEGAF010194318.1:0-14748 GCA_903067075.1 Micropoecilia bifurca
TGGTGAAACCAAGGGCCCCATGTGGTGAAACCAAGGGCCCCATGTGGTGAAACCAAGGGCCCCATGCGGTGTAGCCCGTGCGGGCCCCATGTGGTGTAGCCCTTTGGGCCCCATGCGGTGAAACCCCGGGCCCCATGTGGTGAAACCAAGGGCCCCATGCGGTGAAACCAAGGGCCCCATGTAGTGTAGCCCTTTGGGCCCCATGCGGTGAAACCCCGGGCCCCATGTGGTGAAACCAAGGGCCCCATGTGGTGAAACCAAGGGCCCCATGCGGTGTAGCCCTTTGGGCCCCATGCGGTGAAACCAAGGGCCCCATGCGGTCAAACCAAGGGCCCCATGTGGTGAAACCAAGGGCCCCATGTGGTGAAACCAAGGGCCCCATGTGGTGAAACCAAGGGCCCCATGCGGTGTAGCCCTTTGGGCCCCATGCGGTGAAACCAAGGGCCCCATGCGGTGTAGCCCTTTGGGCCCCATGCGGTGTAGCCCTTTGGGCCCCATGTGGTGAAACCAAGGGCCCCATGCGGTGTAGCCCTTGTGGGCCCCATCTTACAGGCGATGATGTTCCCGTATCGGTTCTTCAGGCGGTTCTCGTCCTTCTTGGCCGAGTCCCATGGAGCAGATTGTCCCTCAAAGAAGCTCTGTTGGACACAGAGACAGTTGGTTATGGGTCCCTGCAGCAAAATGTCCATCTGGACATGGAACATGCAGAGGAGCGTTTGATTCGCTGCTCGGCGTCATGACACACAATCAGGTCCAATTACAGGCGGAGAGGAAACGGACCAACCAGGTTCTGGAAGAGGAAACATTTACAATCCTACACACACACACACACACACATATACACATTACACACCTACACACACACACATCTACCCAGCATGGTTTTCCATTTTGTCACTCTGGGGAGAAGGTGAACTCATATTGTCGACCGCCGAGTAAAACGTTGCAGAATATACACACACACGCACACACAGTCGTGTTTTCATCACTTGTGGGGACTTCACACATTGACTTCCATTAATTTCTACAGCCTAACCCTAACCATCACAGACCTAACCACTAACCCAAAAACAACAATTTCCTTCATAGGAACTAAGAAAATGTCCCCATAACACCACATTGAAGACATAAATAGGTTCCTATAAGGATATAAAAACCTGGTACACACACACACACACACTCATGTATTCACATCCATGTGGACCCAGTTGGCCCAGACCCAGACTATAGGGCCATACTTTTGCTTGTTTTAATTTGATAAATACTCCTAAAAGCGATTGCCCTTGAGCATGACTTTACCTAATCGGGTAGTTGGGCATTTGTGCTTAATGTTTGAAAGGAGAGAATTTACAAGCAGATCATTACAGTTTGAAAAAATAAATAAATAAAAGTGAATTATGGTGCTAAATTATCCTAACACTGTTGAGTTATAAAATAAAATAATGCATATATGAAGCTAAACAACTCTTCATGCAATGTACCTATTGATGTGCTTCAGTGTTACGTCTCACTCTCTCTGAAGGACATCTCGCTGACGAATCAAGAAGATGAAGGATGAAACAGTTTATTGCATTGAGCTAGAATCAAATGTAAAACAGCTTAATTTTCTGGGAAGTTAAAAAAGTTGTTAAAGCTATAAATTGAAAGAAATGCAGACAAAACTCCTGCTGGCTTGGCTGCCACATTGCAGATCCTTTGCATCCTATCTTCCAGGTGCCCCACTTCACTTCACTCCTGCAGCGACACGGACCGGCATAAAAGACCCACAGCGTGGAATTTGTCAGGACGTCTCCCACTGGATGAGTTTGCCGTTTCTGTGTGATTGTCACTGCACGAACAGCTAGAGCTAGAAATGTAGGTTTACCACATACACGTCTTTGCAACGGTATTGGAGCAGGGCGTGGATATGTGTTTTTTCTTCTTTTTCTTTTTGTCTTTTCACACTTTATCAGGTGTGAACACCTAACAGTTAACCACCTAAGCTTTTGTTATCTGCTGCTCCTCCAAAGTTAGCAACAAGCCTCTCAGCTCAGAATGAGGCTGTCCTTCCTCGACATCTCGGTTTAAGTGAATAACCACGTCTTGCTAATTAGTTTGCAGTTTTTGCAATCTTGTTTTATTATTTAAAAACTACTTTAAACTTCCCCAGAAATTTCTCCCTGATCTGTGCTGCGTTTTCAGATGCTGTTTTTTTTTAAATAAGATTTTCTTGCAAACCTCTGATCAAAGCTGCTGAAACTCGTTTGCACCGTTAAGGTTTATCAGAGTCATGGAGTTGGTCAAACGCACACCGCACTTTTCATATTTTTATTTTTATGGAAACATTTTGAAACAAATGTCAATCTTTCCCCTTTCGTAACACAATCAAAGACTGCTTCGCTGCTCAACCACGTAGCATTCTTACAGTTTCTGACTATGGCGTGAAAGCTTGTGGGATACGAAAAGATTTGCAGTTTTTACTTTTTACCGCCACCAAGTTTTGTGGTAAAACACATAGATGCTGTTTAGTCTTTCAAGAAAAGAAGTTTTGGTTTCCTCGGGTCTTACTTGGGTAACATGACTTGAAAATAATTGGATTGTGCCAAAAATAATGAATATTTGATCACATATAAGGACTAATCTGAATAACTAATAGAGAAGACGGATGACCTGCGATGGACACCGCCGACTGCTTAATGCATGATTAAAATGTTGATTATCGTAGCTTTAATTCCTCGTGATTGGATCAGATACTTAAATTACAGTTAAATAATGGAAAAGCGAATGGATTTTCACTTAGGCTAAAGATCTCAGCGACTTCAGCGACTTTTTCATTTAACCGAAAACCACTTCCTCAAATGCAATTAATGGAAAAAGGAATAGAGGCCTAATTTGGAACTAAGGGCCCGTAACAGTGGTCAGCACTGAGACTAATAGCATTGTACTCAAACAGGAGAGCCCGAGAAGTGAGCCGAGAGTTGCTTTGCCTAATATTCCCCAGGCAATGCGCGCATTGATCCCAAGCAGCAAACTTTGACGGTGCAAACAGAGACCAAATAGGGGCACGGAAAAGAAAGGAAAGAAAAATATCAAGATTTTAGTTCTTAATAGAATGTTGGGCAGCGTCGTTCGCTCCATGCCTGAATAATTCACTTTAGCCAAACTGTTGCTTCAGGTCGCATTCATTTTTAATGCCGCCTTTTGATGTTGATTAATTAAGCAGTGCTAGCACTGCCGTTTCTCCACCGTCACAGCCTCTTAAAGGCACCCACATTCAACACACACACACACACACACACACACACACACACACACACACACACACACACACACACACACACACACACACACAGCTTCATCTCCCTCTGCTTCCTCGCCCTCATCCGTCTAAACCCTAAAGCCTTTACCCCATCTTGATGCGCTCACACACACGGGGATACGCAAAAACGCGACACTTTCCACGTACTTGCGCACACTGACAGCTACACACCTTCTAAAACCCCCCAAGCTAACCCCCCACCAAAAAAAAGTCTGCAAGTCTTAAAAGTCTTTTCTTTTAAAAGGAGATTGGGAGGAGCGTGTATGTTTGTGACGGGGAAGCGATGAAGGGAAAGAGAGATACAAGGAAGAGCGTTGAGGAGGTAGGAAAGGGGGGATGCCTCTCAGCAAGCTTGTAGCGCATTACGGCTTGTGTGCGTAAGTGTGTATGCGTGTGTGTGTGTGTGTGAGAGAGAGAAAGAGAGTGAGATGGAGGTGGATAAATATATTGTTAGTCTGTACTGTAAGTCACAACTCAGGGGGCTGGCATCATGCTAATTAGAACACATGCATCCCTAAACTGGTGCAGAGGAAAGGTGCATGTCTGATGGTGAGCTGGAGAGTAAAATCTAGGCAAGAGTCTTTCATGTGTATTTAGCCAATGGAGACAAGGGCAGGCATGCGGCAGCCAATCAGCAACCCTGAAGTTTATAAATAGAGCTCAGCCGACTGGACTCCTTCATACTTGTTCTCCCAGCAGCCCCTTCTTTCCAAAATGCTCTCCCTCGGTGGCACTTGGAAGCAGCACCTATGTGTGAAGCAAAGCGTGTCTTTAAGTGAGGTGTTTAATTCTGAAGGACCCGGTTCTCTCTTCTTTCACATTAGAGAAGGTATGCAGGACTCAATACTGGTAAAAAAAAAAAAACAATGACAGACGGATGAACAAAGTGGGGAATGGAAGACTGTAATAGATGACCACACCAACACACACATGCACCTGAGCGGAGGCTGAATATGGTTAGGTGGGGTATTAAAACGCACTGACTATATTTTCCACTTTTCTCGAACACACACATACGCCTCAAACACACACTTGCACTCCGAGTAACTTGATTTTCTCCTCATAATGAATCATCCGCGGGAGAGAAAGTGAGAGGCCATAATGTGGGGAGTCTATAAATACCTGGCCAAAAAGCCTCCTGTCATGTTACATTGATCTTAGCATGATCGTGTGAGCCTTTCTGATACCATTAGGATTTCTATTACACAGCTCGGCCCTGTAATAAGCCCCGGGGAGAAGAGATGAAAAGAAAAGGACACAAAAAAGAGAGAAAAGGAACAAAAATCACAGTCCAGGTGGGGGGAAAAAAGAGACATTTTTAAACTTGTTCTTTTAAAACTTGTTATTTTTAAAATTTGCTCATGATTTAATATCTAATTTCTCTTGGCTGGCATCAGTTCCTCAGATTTAGAAGAATTAAAGTAAAACTGACCATAAAGGAAGATAAACCATCAAAAAAGATAACTTTACACAATCAAAAATCTAAACTTACCAATAAAACTTCTTAATATGCTTTTAAATTTCTACTATATTAAAAAATCTATTTGTTAATGCACAAAAATGCAGATATCTGTGATTCTGAATCAACCGGGAAAATGTTAAGAAAGGATGTACTAAAACATCCTGTGGTGGTGGTGATGTTGGTCAATGTGTTGCATAAAATAAAAAATATTTTTTTAGTCACAATGCGGTCCTCTGAATCATAATTGAATCAAAAAGCGAAGTGCCTGTCGTGATAAAAAGAAAAAGGAGAATTCAGAGTAAAATCCCAAGCAGTCCATAGTGACCAGTGGAAAACATTTTACAAGCCAGGTTTTCTTGTCTGATATTTCTGCGGATGTCTAAAACAACATGTCTGCTGCTCGACGCTCCATGGGGCCGGCAGCTGACAGAAGGCTTCAATTCACCAGGCACATCATTAAGACCACACAGTTCGCCTGACGGTGTGTACGACCAGGACTTCAGAAATATTCTCTAGGCAGATAAAATATAAAACTGAATAATTTGAGCATGGGAACATAAACCAAATATGGCAGTCTAGGAAAAAAAACCTCAAATCGAAAGGTTTGGAGGTGGGAGTGTCATGGTGTCATGCTTTGCTATGTCAGGTAAACTGCATCCGGCTCATGTTTGATTTCTTTTTGTTAAGTGCAGCTAAATCAGTTTTTTCAGACATAATGTGCTTTGTGAACATTTACTATAGATAGATAAAGAACCAAATATTTGTTGGGTGGAATTTTTTCATGGCATTTTCAAAAACAAATTGCTAACTCCCTGGATGCAAATAATTACTCTAAGAAACAAATCTGTCGTATATCTTCTCGAAGTGATGAGTCAGTTTATTATTTGTGCTCAAGTTTGCACAAAACTACTTGGGCAACTTCGACTATAGAAATCCACTTCGACTTCAGAAATCTAATGTTCTTTATTTCTAAGTTATTGTCTGAATAGAATTGTAAAATCTCCATTCTCATCTCGGTTGCCTGGAACGACGAGCCAAAACTGGCAGCCAAGTCAGAGGAAGAAAAAAAAGAAAAGAAAAAAGTTGTTGCCAGCGCGGCTCAATATTATAAGATCATGTTCATTTCACTAAACTGAATATTCCATTCTTTGTGCCAGAAGCTGCTTCAGAGGGGCTTGAATAACAAGCAGCATGCTCTCAACAATGAGGTTTTTGAACTGTAAATCATGCAAAAAAAAAAAAAAATTAAATACATTTGAGTGCAACAAATTAAAGAAATTGCGATGAGAATCACCTCTTAACAAGACGATCACTTTGGACTGCACCAGCCCAAAGTGAATCTGCTGGAACAAAAGGCCGTGTTGGCTGAATAGATTCACCTTGTTTTTACAAGGAGCTTCTTCACCTATTGTGTTGTGCCGAGGTACAAAGTGTATATCTTAAATTACAGAACATTGTCTGAGCAGCAAATAGAAATTTATCAAACGGACAGAAAACCACTTACAGAGTTAAATATTTTTTTCCCTCTCTCGTCTTTGCAAACGGAACCCATACAAATACAAAAGGCAGACACAAAGTGGGGCAGAATACTAAAAAGCCCCCCGCTGTAGGTTAAAACGCTGCTTCCTCCATGCTCGGTGTTTTATGTAATAAAAGGTTGTGTGCGCTTCAGAGAAGCTGAGAACTCGTCCTTTTGTTTTTGGTGTGAACAATCCAAAACCGCGCTTCTCTTCTCATGCCGTGTTGGCTGGAAGAACCGGCGCAGCCATTTGTCAATTGGACAAAAAAGCGGCAGTCAATTTAAAAATAGTTTATTACTGATATTTCCTTAAGATTATTGTGATATGTTTCAGATATTGGTTCCTAAAATTCATGGATTTAGTCTTGGAGCTACAAGACAGACTTTCTGTGACATTAAACTTACTTTGGATACAGTTTGACATCTGTAATGCAGCAGGTCATAGTCTGGTTTTCTCTCAAGTTTTTTTCTATTATAAGCCAACCTTACTCAGATGGCAACACATAAGATAACTAAATACATTTGAGTGTGTTTTCTTATTTTTATTGTCTTTTTGTATATTTTTAATAAAATTCCTCCTTTGAATGTATTCATTTGTAAAAAAACAAAAAAAAACTAATTTAAATACAATGTTGAATCCTTTATAACTGATGCAAAGAATACTGAATGTACCACGAAATTTGCAAAACCTCTATCATAAAGTTTATAACGACAGATTCCGCTGCTGGACCGATCGGTCCTCTGTGAGACGTATCATCTTGTCTGATGATACGCACAATTTAGAAACAGTTTTCCTTCCTCTTGGAAAATACAGAGACCAGTCATTTCCAAGACAAGTCACCAAGACATAACATTTACCAAACTCAAGTGGTTTGGACTTCATTAGATTATGAATACACTGTTTGTTCCTACTCAAACACAGCAAACCATAACATTTCTATTTCATCTTAAATGAGCTAATTATTGCAAACAAAAACATGAATTTGTATTCTGGCCCCTAAGAGAAAACTTTGGAAATCAACCGTTCTCTTCAGGTATTGCAGATCTAGATACAAGCATTTCTGTTCATTTGTCTGCATAAAAAAAAGGTTTTGTCTGATTTCATGCAATGTTGGTCTTACTTTTCCAGTGCAGCTAGTTTCATATGATTTCCCTGTCTCCTACGTTGCTTGAAGAAAACTGCAAATAGGAGTTGTTGCAGCTGTCTTTAACAATGGATTTATTCTTGCCAATCTTTCGTAAAGTTCCCTGTGGTGGAGTTTGCCACCAAACCTGTCAATACATTTTCCTCCCTGAGCCATGAATCTCAGTAGCTCCTCCATAGTTACCATGGACATCCTACCGCCTTTCTCATTTTTCCACTTTTGGATCATGGCTTTTGCACTGCTTTGTGTTGTCTATCTTGTAGCGTCTCATTAAAACACACTGTTCGTGGCTTTAAAGCGAGACCTTGGGGGGTTTAGGGGAAAGGTGACTGCGCCTTTGATCAGAGCTTTTTAAAAACTTTCAAAGAGTGGGGTTGTCTCCCTCGCCGCTAAATGATTTCACCTCTGTCTGCAGTCAGGCAGCAGCTGTGGATACAGCAGAGTTTCTCTTTTTTTCTACCTGCAGAAAAAGCTGTTTGTTGTCATTCATGCTTATGCAGCGTGAAAAGCAACTTCTGCCGACTTGAAAATTGCTTGAGCTGGATAATCCACCGGTAAAGCCCCAAAATGTTTACTGTCTTATCGTTGGTGCGATCGTGTTTCACTTTTCTTAACATCAGTCACCTCTGAACCAGAGTTTAGTCTCGATAAATATTTGCGGAGCGTATTACGCGGCTTTGGCCGTGATTAAAACGCTTGATTCAGTTTTCCTATTATCGCATTTTTCAGGGTCAAAAGCTCCGCTTTTCTTTTCCGTGACTCAAGACTGAATTATGAGAGTTTCCGAGAAAGCGTCTGTGCAGTGATTTTAAAACACAACGGCAAGAGTGTTGATATTTGCATGTGAAATTCTGGATGGGGAAAAAAAATACAAAAGGAAACGCTGTCAGGCTTAGAAAAGTAAGTTTAAATGCTTTTAACGGAGCAGAGCATGCTGGATCCCTAAGGCGGCAGCCAGTAAGAACTTCTTTTGAGGTTGCAGAGTATTTCTAAGGGTCCGCAGGGCTGTTAATAGGGCGACTTGGGAGAGCAAGTGCAGATATCACACACCGTCAAAACACACACACACACACACACACACACACACACACACACACACACACACACACACACACACACACACACACACACAACTGACTGTACACGCACATCACTCTGAGTTGGTCCTGTAGGGAGATTAAGGCGAGCGGTGTTGACAGATAATGCCGAAACACAGAGGGTCTGACACAGGTGTGTGTGTGTGTGTGTGTGTGTACGTGCATGTGTGTGCGGTCCTTCAGTAGGGAATACCAGCTGGCATGCTGAGAGCCCTAAGAAGCTGAGGGTACAGGAGGTGGATCAGCATCATCCAAGCACGTGAACACGCACACACACATGCAAACCTCTCAACAGGCCTGACAATTTAGATCTCAAAAGTTATAAATCTGAAGAGGCACAATCTGAGAAAATCAAATGGTTTCTATAAATGAATACACAATGCATCCCAAAAGTATTCACACCCAACAAAAAAACCTATTCATATTTTTGCCGCACTTCAAACGCAAACCCATTTGTGCAATGAATATTTGCGGAACGTATTACGCGGCTTTGGCCGTGATTAAAATTGTAGCATTTTTTAGGGTCAAAAGCTCCGCTTGTCTTTTCCGTGAGTTTCAGAGAAAGCATCTGTGCAGTGATTTTTAAAACACAGGGCAAGTTTCATGCAATAGAACAATACAAGAAATAAAAAGGAAAAGGCCATGTCTATATTAATTCTGATGCTAAAAATCAGTGTTTGCATCAGCAGTCAAGCCCACTCAATATTTTTTGCACAACCACCTCTAAAGTCGTGAAAGTCACCGAGCCATTCTAACACGCGAATGAAATTTGATCAAAAATCCACTAAAGTCCTTGCTGTTTGCTTGTGGTTGCCCTCCTGTTTTACTTGTTCCTAGTGCATAAAAGCTCCTTGTAGCATGATGCTGCCACTGGGCTTCAGGTTGATGAGTATTTACAGGAGCTAAATTCACAAATACGCCCCATACCATCACACCACAGATACTGTTGCCCTGCCCAAAGGGACTTCAGCCTTTGGCTTGGACACAAACTCCAATCTAACCTACAACTGCAAGTCAATTATACACTTTCTACAATGTAAATCAACTTTTGTCATACTTACGTCATCTGTAGACATTGACGTTTTAGCCTTGAAGGTTGCACCATTAAGCATTTTGTTTGGGCACCAGACTTTCTTCTCGCCACTCTGCCACAAACGATTTGTGGAGTACGCAGCTAATATTTGTCACGTGGACAGATCTTCCCGTCTTGACTAACTCCTGATTAATGTCAAGGTGGGCGGCCATGAATCAGTCGGTCGTACAGTTGAGCCGTTCTCTTTGCTTTTTCCGCTGCTGGACCGATCGGTCCTCTGTGAGACGTTCAGAAGCTTACTTCGTAACCGAACTCTTTAAGCGCCTCCATTACTTTAATCACAAGCTATCCAATGTTACTTGATCTTCATGATGCAGTTTGTTCGCTAATGTTCTCTAAGAAACATTTTGTGGGCTTCAGAGGACCGCTCTGACTGAGGTTAAATTACACACAGGAGGAGTCCTGTGTGATTTCTGAAGGGAACGTCTTCCATTGACTTTCTTTTAGGTGTATCAAAGTAAAGATGGTTGACAAAATAAAGAGAATAAAATAGTTAGTCTTTTCAGTTATATAAAACTAAAAACCATGCACAAGTGTGCTCAGGTCGGCGTTAAAATACGTGGAAGTTAGTGGCAGTAGCATGACAAAATTTGAAAAAGTTCAGTAAAGTGTGAATACTTTATAAAGAAACTGTACATAATGAGGACGCCACACATCAGGTGATAAAAGAAAAGCTTGGAGAGCAAAAGCTGGCTTGATGCATTTGTTTGCAGGTGTGTGTGTGTGTGTGTGTGAAGAAACGGAGAGTGTGTGTGTGTTCCTCTCTTCCCCCTTTAATCTGTGCATAGGGGCATTGGTGGGAATCTGCACACCGTGCTAAATCAATACACTCCCACCCGCTTTAGTATGCTTCCGCATGAGTGTGTGTGCACGTGCGTGTGTTTGTGTGTGTGTTGTTTCAGAGCGTGTGTGTCTTAGTATGCTGCTCAGATAGAGAGAGAGAGAGAAAGAGAGAGGTTACATAAGAAGAAAGAGGGACACACTTAAGTGGTTTTGACCTTGGGTACATCTTCCATCATCCCCTCAAAGGTCCGCTGCCCATCTTCTTTGGGCTAAATAAACAGACTTTATTCCAAGCTCGATGTGCAGTCATAAAGCTCCGCAGCGTGTGAACACCACGCGTTTGTTCGTATAGATTAGGAGTCCGAAAGCAGAGCCGCACCAAACTGAGGGGACTCTGGGATTCCTCCTCTCCATCTTTTTCCTCTTCTTCCCGTCTTTATCTGTATTGTCTTGTCCCCCCATCCTCCTCTCAACCTAACCTCCTTTGTTCCGTCAATACATTCTTCTGCCCTTCTATGTTTGGCCAGTGTTGAATCTACTCTATCTCTCCCTTCCCCCCCACCCACCAACCCCCCTTTGCCCCCCGAGTATCTCCTCATCCGTCCAAATCCGTCCTCGTCTTGCGAAGATTTTCTTTAACTACTCTTTTTCTTTTCATGTAAGATTCCCTTTTCTGCATCCCTCCCTCTCCTTCGTCCTCATCCCTCATTCTGAGTGACCGCCGGTCCCTGAGGCCATGGGCGCATCAGACTGGCTCTATCTTCCATCACCCGCCATCTCCCTCCTCCCTCCCCCCCCCAACTCTTTCGCAAACTCCCATCTCTTTCACTCGCTCTTTCGCTGCTGGCAGCATTGGCAGCATGACAGTGCTTTCCCAGGGCAAGGCCTTATGTAAACAGCCCCATAGCACCAAGCTCTGTCTGTGTGTGTGTGTGTGTGTGTGTGTGTGTGAGAAGGAGTGTTAAATTTCCTATGTTAGGTTGCGAAGAGAGAAACAAAGATACACGCAGAGCGCTTTTTCGGTGTGCTCGTCTTTGTATGTGTGTCAAGAATGCCTGTTAATAGCGGTGGAGGTCAGAATCCCTCCAGTTGCTGATAAAGTGTAGCTACACATAAAGGTTAGCATCCCTCTGAACCCGCCTTCTGAGAGAGTGCAGCGCGCGCGCTCTCTCTCGCGTTACCTCGCTTTTATTCCGCAGGCGCGTTTTTGCCGATTGAAGATGATACGGCGGCTGCCGTTTGATTGGTTGACAAAGCCGTCTTTTGATTGGCCCAACTCCCCGCTCTCGGAGGGGGCCGTTCCAGCCACGCTCTCGGTCGACCTTCAGGAAAGTTTACCAAAACTTTGCTTTGATTTACCCTTCCTTTTACCGCTCCCCCCTCCGCCTCCTTTGTGTCTCCTCCCTCAAGTCTCCCATCGGATTCCTGCATATATACAGTCGACAGTCTCTCCATGATAATCAACTCGCGGCTCAATCTGTACAGCTGACGACGCGCAAGAAGAAACCACAACACTCTCTCTGTGGCAAGTGCTGCTTTATTGCAATCTAATCTCAATCAGTGGCAATCAGATTGGCTGGGAATATGATGTTCGCGCCGCCTCCACACGCCTCAGGAAGGCGGCGAGTCTCGAGCCGTCAGCTGCGTCGTGGGGTCAGATTTAAACTAGCAGACGACTGAAGTGATTTGCGCCGGGCTGCTTGATGAGGGAGCGACGACATCTTGTTGTCAAAGTGAACTCTGGTTTGCGCAGCGCTATCGAGATTGTGACGGCGCTCGCTTTTGCCGTTCCGTTCACAGCCATGTCTTTCGGGTGAGGTGTGAGTGGCCCACGTGTCCGGCGCCATTTTGGGAACAACCGGGTATGTTTAAACCTGCTGACTCCTCGGACCCTGAGCCGCTCCAAGTGACATTCTCAAGGTTTGGGCTTTGCTCAGGCCTATGTTTTGTTTTAAGTTATGGTTTTGGATTTTTTTTGGTTTGTTTATGTTTTACGTCATAACACAGTCAAGCATTTAGTCTGTCTGTACGAAATGGGTTACCAATGCTCACATCCCAGAGCTGAATTATGTTCTGAATAAATTTGGGTTTATTAAAACAACAACAAAAAAGAAACATTGAACTACGTGTTAAAATTAGTTCACCTGTTATTTGTGTCGTTACCTTGAGCCTGTTTCACATTATTTAACTTCATACATTATGTTCATGTAAGTGTAAACAGTTATTATGGGCTCCAGATCCATGTATTTTATATGTGGATATATATCAATATTGATAGATTGAAATATCTCAATCTATCAATCTCTGTGTATGTGTATATATATATATATATATATATATATATATATATATATATATATATATATATATATATATATAGAACCCTCTTATAAATTTTTTTTGGAGAGCACTGGGTGATCGATATCACATAATTAAAGTCAAAAATTACAAGATCTCCAGCAGGGCTAGAGCTGTACAAGGTGGATGTTTCTCCCAAAACTATTGTAAGTTGTGTTTTCTTTGACTCTCATTACGTTTTACTCACTATTAACATCAGCTTCCTTTTGAAGTTTTAGCAGAAGCAGGAAGGCAGGATTAATAAAACTATTTTGAATTTTGTTGCTTCCAACGTCAAGCCAGAGTGGACACACACAATGTGGGGCTTTATGTGAGGCAAGGTAATTTTATTTATTCAGCAACAAGGCGATTCAAAGTGCTGAATAGAAAGGAAATACAAACAAAAAATAAAAAACCAAAGGTAACGGGAGAAGAAGAAAAAGAATCTAATAAAAGGCTAGCATTATTTTTTGCTTAATTTAAATACAGAATAAGAAAGTGCTACATGCACCATGGCAAGAGTTTTTTTTTTAATAAAGAATCCTTCTTGAGTCTACAATTGTGCTTTCTTGATTTTCTGACCCGCTATCTCTAAGGAATCTCTTTCCAGGACATTTTCTTTTCAAAAACAGCCAATTACAAATCCTTAGTCCCAAGATGACGCATCAAGATGAATGTAGCACCAAGTTAAAGACTTTTTCTTTCAACAGGTAGGTCAAGACAATAAACTACCAGATTATTCAAGTCATATCGTTTCAATCTTTGTTCAAAACCTAGAATACTTATAAAACATTGTTACACCCATGTTGTGTGATGAGGGCAATGATTTATTTATTTATTTTTCTGACTGAATGTAAATCTTTGATAAAGTCATGTGCATCATTATAACATCCTCCTGCCAGCAGCTCTGGGAAAAGCATGACGTTCAGCCTATACAACAGAAAAACAACACAGTCCCACGCACGTCTGTTTTCTCTCCGCACCAATTTATTCCATCAATCTGTGCCTGTCACTGCTCCCCCCCCCACCTCTTATTTTTTTCTTTTTTTGACATCTTAAAACAGCCACTCTGTTGATCTTTATAACGATGCCAATTAGGCGGGTTATACATCTTCAGCTTCGACTGGAAGGATCTGCAAACACGCTTGCCTCTTCCTCCTTTTCTTCTTCTCCCTCAAGAACAACTTTGAGTGTTATTGACAGGAAGGGTGAAAGACGCCTACTGGCATCCGAAGATAGCTGAAGAAAACCCTTATGTGGCTTTGAAGTGCTAATTGATGCTATCATGGCTAAAATCGGGCATACAAAAAAAAAAAAAAAAAAAAAAGAAGTTCCTCCCTTCTGCCAATTTGTTGTGGTTTATTTTCCAGGAGCAGTAATCTTGATGTAAGGCTTTGATCTCTCTGAACCCGCGTTTCTTCGCCTTCTCGCCGTTGTGTTCTAACACAATTTCTCGCCCAGAGCTTATTAACCTTACTCTTATTTACCTCACCCCTTATTACCAGGCTTTATTAAAGCATATAAGCCATCTCCCTCGGCTGTGTTTGGTGTCAGAAACATTAGTGTTCTAACCCCAAGCAAATGAGAACGATGCTTGAGGGTCTTCCTGCGTGCACGTGTGTGTGTACGTGAGGCTTTCATGTGAACGTTTTTATTTGCTCCTGCATCAATTACCCATCTGTGTGCGATTGGAGTTTGTGTATTTTTTTGCAGTGGGTGGATGTCTTTGTGTGCCCGTTTCGATTATCTACCTGAGCAGAATTTGTGCCTTCGCACGTCTGTGTTTATACTCGTGTGGGTGTAAGGGGGCATGCATCAGAGGATGCTTGCATACCGGCGTGCATAATTAACCGTGGGCAGGCATTAGAGTCTGTGTGTGTGGCAGCGTGGAGTTGAGTGAGGAGGCATGGGGGGGGGGGGGGGGGGGGGAGGGGGGGGTTTGGGGGCCCGTTTTTAAATGGCAGGGGTTTTTTTTAACGAAAAACACCACAAAAATGGCCAGCAGGGGCAAACC
>CAEGAF010194339.1:0-35770 GCA_903067075.1 Micropoecilia bifurca
CATACATACATACATACATACATACATACATACATACATACATATATATATATATATATATATATATATATATATATATGCAACAGAGATGTATGTGACAGCCTCCTGCAGTAATAAATGGCTACCACCAGGTTTGAATCACACATATGAATATTAAACAAGGATGAATTTAAAATAGGTGATAAATCTGAATGCATTATGCAGACACCGAGCACACTTAGCATGACTTTCTGCTGATTCAAACCCCGGTGCATGTTTGTGACCATAAATCTGAACAATTCATAAAAAATACTTGAAAATACTAAATAGGACAGGATAAAATGGAAGGTAGAAATTGACAAAAAAGGCAAGAACACCTGGAACCGATGAAGGCAGGTGGTTCACAAATACCACAGAATTTTATTTTTAAAACCATAGGAGGATTAGTGTTTTAATTTACACAAATAAGTACAAATATGCTTTAAAAAATGAACAAAAAATCTGTGAGCACAGTTGGTATCTCATGCCTGAAGGTCCTGGGTTCTAATCCTGCTCTAAAACCTTCTGCTCATTAGGTCAATCCGTCTACTTTTGCATTAAAACACAGGGAGATATTAAACTCTCAGTAAGAAATGGGCTTGTATGTCTTTGCAAGCAGTCTAATCTGTATTTTTTGCAGTATTTACAACTTCTCATTTGACATAAGTCACATAATTACTACCAAACTGCACTTAGAAACAAGAGGCCTCTAACGTGCAGTAATCACACTGAAGGAACCAGTAGGAACATAATGTGACACTTCATGCATGAGCATCGCTCATGCATCCTCACTCTGTGAACGCTGCAGCTTATGAGCGTGCACGTCTGTACTCAGGACAAGCCTATTACTACTTGACATGCAAATCTTTTTTCTGACCTTCTTCTGTCTGTCTCATGCACCCCACACACCCCCGTCTTCACATAATCTCCCTGTTTCATTTTCTCTCCTCTCTCCAGCTTCACTCTCTTTCCCGATACTTTTCTTTTCAGAACTCAGGGATTCAGCTCAAGCTGCCAACATCAGTGGAAAGCCGTACTCTTTTCATCCTTTCTTACAAATCAAAGGCTTGAAAGAAAAAATAATAATAAATTCCGGATAGGAATATATTTCCTTTTTAACAGACTGACGTGTAAATATAGTATATTTAACACCAATCTGTCCATAATTTTTTTAGCTATTAAGGGTTCAAGATGCTTGATGTAGTGACACCTAATGGCTAAACTTCAAACTACAATCAACGTAAGGACTTTTATTTATTTAGTTATTTTTTTATGTGGATGCTGCACTTCAGGCTGCAACAGTGGGCACAACTTAAGCTTTACCTACAAAAACATACTTTTAGAGCAACATTTTAACATAATGGTTTTAAAATGTAGTGGAAGCCAAGGAAGGGGTTTGCCATAGAGATTGATGCCTATGAATATTTCATACCATTCGTTAAAATGATTGTGGAAGAATATGTGGGGGTGGGGGGGTTTGGAAATGGTTGATGAGTAAACACAAATATTGAAGGCCAAACAATAAGGTTTCAGTATTTAGTGTATTCCAGTGCCCATGATGCAAACTTCAACTAACATATCATATGAATTTGGTTGGTAAAGCATGACGTTACTTACTGTAACATTTTATGCAGATGCTTTGAAATCGATTTGAAGAGACGGACCTGAGATTCGTTGGATTTATCTGACCAAAATCTGCTTCTTTTTATGGCAAACATTTTTCTCATGTTTGTCCTCCTCGCTGCCAATAAATATGGACATATGTTTCTGCCTTATGTAATTGTTTGTCAAAGTAAAAAGGTTTTCCTTCTGCAGAGTGCGTCGCAAGTGTGTGTGGGTTTAAAGGAGTAAATGATTAAACTCTGACTCGCTGTGTATGCAGTCCTCTTCCTATCTCGGTGACCGCCTTATCGAAGACTGTTACCAAAGACTCGAATCCCGATAAAACTGTTTATTGTTCTTCAGCTTTTTATCATTTTTAATTTAATATTTACAGAGGCTTTGTGTTGCTTTTTGGACTTTTACTTGGCAACTTTAACGCAAATAGAAAAAAAAAATGCTCCATGTCCTGTTTGCCGTTAAGCCGTTTGATCTTCTCTATTTCTCCACTGTTTTCTCATTCTGTTTCAATTCTGTCATATGTTTAATTCAGTTTTCAGCTCCAGCTGCCACTCGTATTTTCTCTTTACAATCCACAAATTAATCCTAATATGAGAGGGAACTTGCTGCAGAAATGCTGATTTGTAACCGTTCCAGAATTGCATCTGGCTTTGGCAAAAGATGACTTGCTAACAAAAGGCAGCTGTTCTTAGGGTATGAAAATACTCTTGTGTCTTTTATATGTGCAGAGCACACAGTGAAATTGGGATATTTTGTTTCCTGATGGATTTCTAAGCTTTGAAGTTTGTTTGCATAAATGTGTCAAAGTGCCCCCAAATGATCAGTCATCATGTCAGCACACTGTGCGGTGCCCTTTCCTTTCTGGCTATGTGCAGCACACAAAGACCGACCCAGACAAGATCGAAAGTTATTCAAACCTTTATTAATAAAATACAAGCATAATTTGGAAAAAAGAAGAAGAATATCAACAGTGTTTTATCTTATCAAGCCTTGTCCTGTTGATGATCAAAATAGACAAATACTTGAAATCTTTGTTCCTGAGTGCATGGAAAAGAATGGATAGCTTTTAATTAGCTATGACTTTTTCCTTTCTAAGTGGCATTTCAGCCCATGTTGGCACAAGATGTTTACCTTCGTTTTGGGGTTGATGCTCATAATTTTTTCTAAAACAAGCTCATCTCTGGGACTCAAAACGCGTCTCTTCTTGACTGGACATTCCCGCGTCGTCTCGACTAGAGTATAATTATTTGATCAGAAGAAAATGGCGCCATCAGGCACCTGGAAGGTGTGTGAACCGGATTTGTCAACAATAAATACTCTATCATGTTGGCTTCCAATTACTATGAGTGAACCTATCAGAAGCTTGTAAAGTGATGGTGTCATCTGGGATTTCCCAAATTTGTAAAAAATATATAGTAATCTTAGTTTTTGTAAACTTCTGACCCAGTCATGTATAAATGTAAATGCTTTTCTACATGGAACATGCAACTGCCTGAAAAGTGAAACTGGAACAATTGTTTAATTTTATTGTCTTTTTTAATAAGCATAATAAAATCCTCCCTACATCTAAATTCCATACTTGCAACAAATTTCCCATCAATTTAACTATTGATTGTATATTTTAAAACGTCCGTGTCGCAAACAACTAGTTCATGATCTAATCTCAGTGTCTTTGAAGCTTGGTCAAATAAAGCCATTACTTGGCAGCAGGCAAACGCTGCCTCTTGCTCTTCCTCGCAGTCAAACACACAGATAAGGGAGGTAATTTGCGAACAAGGTTGGGGGTTGTTTTTGCAATTGCTGGGTCAATGGTCGTCACTTTCCACACACACACACTCACACACACACACACACCACTGTTCTCTCCTGCAGGCAGCAGTGAGCATTGTCTCCGTGATGAAAGGTTTGCAGATTCCACACACTTTGTTTCTCTGTTGTTTTTGCATTTTTTTGTATTTTTTTGTCCTCTTACATAACACTCTGAGCCAAACATGGATATAGGAGAAGAGCTTGTGATCAAAGGAAAGACTCTTTTTGTTTTTTTAATCTTTTATATGCGATTGTGTGACAGATTTTTGATGTTTCCCTCTTCCAGGATGCATTCTTTGAAGCCAAGGAATTTCTTAATAAATAAAGGGCTTTAGCTATCTTCCCAAGAAATCTGTTCCTGGCAGTGGAAAACTTTGGAACGCCATCAGTCATATCTGGAAATAGTGTGTGTATAATTCACAGATCTAAATAATGTTGATAGCGACTGTGCTGGAAGGGTCTTTTAAAATCCTGGATGCAGCATCACAACGGATTGCGTGGCTCGTATTAGTTGTGTTTATTTTACAAATTTTTTCCATTTCGTGTGTCATTACCAGATGTTTCTGGAAAAATAACCATGTCTGTTTGCACTTTGGTCCAAAGCACCACAAAACTTAACCTAACAGCAAAGTTAAGAAACACAAAAGCACTACTAAATTTCAGGAACATTTCCAGGCCAGAAGAGATGTATAGTCCCTTCACCAAGTTCTAGGTCTACCCAGGAATCTCCTCTTGTTAGTATGAGCTGGGAAAATCAGATAATTAAATCACTTCTTCACAGTGGCTCTCCTCAGATGATAACCCGTCAACCATTGTATCAAAAAATAAAACAAACAAACAAAAAAAAAAAACTAATTTCCTTTGCTTGTTTCATTGATTTTGTTGTTTTGGTCTTGACCTTTCTCCCACAACCAAAGTCAGATCCAAAGCGCTGCCTATGCTCTCCAAACCAACAGGGGGAACCCAAGAGCATTATAATCATTCCACAACTCAGGTGTACAAATTGTAAAGTTTTTGTACAAGTGATACAATATGGAGGAAATTTTCTGCCACAATCCAAGAGCACACATGTTCAGAGTTAACTTGATTTCTCCTAAAATATCAAAAATCATACTGAGGTGCATTCGGGCAATATTAACTTCTTAGTTTTAGAAGCTACAACAGAATTTCCACTAGCATAAATAGTTAATGTTTATATTTCCAGTAATAAAAAGCTGTGCTCCTTCTCTCGACCACTGACGTTAAGAGACAAACACCAATATCCCCAGCAGCATTTACCACAGTGAAAAACTACAATTATCGCTCTGAGTGGCATCTCTGTCAAGCAACCAACTGCAGGCTAGCTACGAGTATGTAGCCCGACTAATTAATTGGGTTACACCATTTAAATTGTTCTATTCAATAAATATATATTTACTACAATTGGAACAACAAAATTGTGTTACAAATAAATTATTGTAAATGTGATATACATTTGCTAAAATATTTTCGCAGAAATAGGAGAAAAAGGTGATAAAAGCAGTACACTCCTGGGATTTTGTTTTAACATTTCTATGTTCTGTGTTTATGTTCAAGATAAAGCCTCATCCTGTTATTTGTTTATTTCATTTTGTTGTGGTAATTTTGTGTTTCTTGTTCAAAAAGTAATTGCCTTTTAAAGACCAACCTCATCTTCACACCAACCTCTTAAAGAGGAAAAATAAATTTGCATTCGTTTTCAGCCGCTCTGTCTCTCGATACCATTTGGCTACTTTTAATTGTGTTTCACTTCTGAGTGAAGAGGAAGTGGTTGTGTGTTTCCTGCCTGGTCTCCCCTCCTCCAGCAGAACACACGGAGAGAAAAAGAGAGAGAGAGAGAGAGAGAGAGAGAGAGAGAGAGAGAGAGACGGGTGAGGTAAACGCAGATCTCGGAGGGGAAAGCAGAGCACAAGCGAATGAAGAAAATGGCGATCACGCAGGATGTATGCTTACCCTCGTAGATGCTGCAAACGTGTTGAATTTCTTTAGCCTTATAGTCGGCTTTCCTTTCCACTCTGTTGCACTTTATTCTTCAAAGAGGTGAGCTGTCCTTTGCGGTGTTTTTAATCTCTTTCTGTCGAGCTGGTTCACTGGAGGAGTGCGAGGCAGGGAGACCCGGGTCGCTGTTGTTTGGTTAGCCTCGGCTGTTTCAACGTAGCTAGCTCATGTACTGGGCGCTTTCGTGTAGATGAATTAGTACTTCTGCAGTTTATGAACGCAAGGTTGAGTTTTCATGCAGCGGTTACTAGAAATGAAATGGTCTGAGTAACGTATTTACACCAGGAGGCATCTTGAGGTTAACCTTAGTTAACATTAGTCTCAAAATAAGTTATTCGGTACATTGAATCTGTATTTCTTGCGGATGTAGAATTTATATACATGTAAAATATTATAATTAGTCCCCATGTACTCTTTATTTTTCAATGTATTTAATTTACGTTACTTACATTTGATACGATACAACACCGGCTAGCCGCTTAGCAGCATTAGCTTCTAGCGGTAGCAGTAGCTAATTCGACGACGCAGTTACAGTGAACTGCTGTTTGGCATTTATGCAGCTTTTAATAGGCACACGGCTGTGCAAACATAAAGCGGAGCTTTTTTATTTAGTATGTTTACATTAGTTACACAATTTTTGTGCTAAAATTAACTTGGGATTGGATGTTTTATTTATTTATTTTTATTTTATTTTTTAAATCTGCTCATTTAACGCCCTCTGTCGGTACGTTAGCGCCATTAAAACCATGCAGCTAAATGCCGGACCCCCGCTCTGGTAGAGATGCAGCCATATTCGGCCGAAAATGTTCACTGATCAAACAGTAATCGTAAATGCAGCGACATGATCAATTACGTGCATGAGAATACTTTAATGTTCAATGAAGATTTCCTCATTTGGAAGCGCCGAACAAACCCCAGGCTCGGGAGAAGCCATGTTGGTTACGCTCTAACTCGGGCAACAGCTGAGATAATGGCCGATCAGGACTGTAACTTTGACCTACACACACTCTTTATATTTTCATTCTCTCATTCACTGTGACAGGCATTTAGAAGGATGTGTGTTTTCCTGCTATGCTGTTCAACCTGAATTTCCACATGTCTTGAAATATTTTTTTCATGCTGAATTGATTGCACACGTTCAAAGACACTGAGATGATGTCTTCATACCCCGTCATGATCGAGCCAAACAAATTAGCATGTGCTTTGATTACATTAGTTTAAGAGATAACAGTATATCAACACAATCGCTATAAATATAACATAATGTCAACGTTTTAGCTTGTTGTAGCTTGAATCCTTAAGCATTTTATGTTTTCTTTTTATTTCAGAGATTTGGAATTGAAAGCTGTTGCCACCAAAGAAACTGAAGCATCTTAACAGGTCAGTGAGCCATCATAAACATACACACACATCCACATCAGTGCATTAAGTTTTGCCAGTAAAGACCGCAGTTGGTTTTAAATCAGTAGTACTGGTGAAAAATATTATTTTTTTTGTAGATGGATATACAGAAACTAACAACTTTAGAGAGTGTCTTGCTCTCTGTTATGAATACCTCACTTATGTTAGCCATTTTAAGACTGTAAAGCCTTTTATTATTCATATACTTGCATAATTATTTATACATATTTTTATAAGTAAATGTTTTTCATGAAATATGGAGAAAATTGGTAATCATTAATGCTAAAAGCTCACATTTAGTTAAAAATGTGCACTTAGTACGTAATCAAACTAGGATGGCATGAGTGGCCTCCTGCAGTTTGGGATCATTGGAGTCAAATAAGAACAGCAAAATGTCGACCAAAAGCATAAAAATTATAAAATGACCAGCACTTGTCGTAAATTGTTTCAGGAGTGCAGCAAAAATAAGAAATAAACCTCAAAGCTTGATTTTTTTTTTTTTTTTTTTTTTTTTTTTTTTTTTTTATTTTTTTTTTTTTTTTTTTTTTTTTTTATTTTGGGGTTGTGGTTATTGTTTTGTGTACTTCAGTATTTGGCCCAAAAAAAAACCCCTTACTAGCTGTTTCTCTCTCTAGGTGATAAAGAACTTGCGTGTGTTTGTCTGGGATGGGCAACCCCTGCTTATGCTAGCACATGCAGTTCCGTTTGAATTGTATCGGTGGGTCTGGGTCGGTCCGATCTGCCTGTGCTGAGTAAGCTTTGCTGTTTTAAAATCGCTAAATGAGAAGCCAGAATCCCGATGTTTTGTGTGGATGGGTGTTTGTGCAGCTCTTTGTGCTCCACACACAGGCACACAATGAAGCCGTGGATCATCAACTCGTTCAAAACTCAACAGTTTAGTCCCTTTTTTCCCCCTTCCTTTGAAGTGACTAAATTTCTTCAGGAAACTTCTGTGCTCTCACTTTTGTTTTCAGGATATATTTGTGTTTTTTTTGTTAGTTCTTGGAGAGTCTGTGTATATTGAAATAATACACAGACTAGAATCAGTGTTTTGGTTGTTAAGTAAACCCTGTAATGCCGGTTTGGTTGGTTTCCATGCTACTTTGTCTTTAATAGTTCCGAGCACTGAAACATTTTTATAAAGACATAATAACGGGAGACAGTGCTATTAATATTCCAAGATACTAAAACGGTTTTACTACTTTTCTCAGGCTTGGATTATCGTTCCCCAAGGTCAGCTTAAAGTTTTTACAGTTGTACATTTTTAAATACATTTATGTAAATTTGATGTTTAATTTTTCTAACACTAGTTTCTCCCAGTTTTTTTTTCTTATTTCTATGGCTTTATATATGATCTGTTTTCACATAGTTAGACTCTACTGGGATCAATAAAATAATCCAATCTCTGAAAAAAATCTGAACAATTCTAAAAAGCTAATTTTGAGCTTTCTTGCTTGGTTGCCAGATTTTCCAGATTAGGTCTTTAAACTTTCTGCTCCATTTTCCTAAAAAACCTTAATGAAACCCAAAGCTCACGCTGCCATGTTTATATTTTGATATTGGCGTCATAAATTACCCAGATAAGCCGCTTTACTGCGTTTGTGGTCATGTTCATAGTTCATCGTTGCCCCTCGGAGCCATAAACCACACCCAGCTGGTTGTGAGATGGAAGCGAGTCAGGCACAGAAACGGAGGGTTTGATGCAGTTAGTTGACCCATGCATGCTCAGACAGGATGTGAGCCACAGAAATGCAGTTTTGCATAAACAGGTTGTCAAGCTGTCTGGTTCTGCAGCGACTTTATTTGAATCACCTTTTGGGAAACGTGCCGATGTTTTTGAAGGGTTTTCTTTGTTGTTGTTCTCTTGCACTTTTAGACTTTATGCAAAGTGTGTTCTTTTTAGTACAAAAAAGTGTAAGTTTCTTGATATAAATATAACTTTTCTTTTATGAAAGGTCAAAACCTGCAATGTTTGCACCCCTGCTCTTATAAATTCTTAAGTCCTAAAAAAAGTTTATTTGCATATTTTTGTGGTGTGGTAAATTTTAAATAAAACCTTAAATCTAAAAATTTACTCATTGCTTCCCTGAAAGCCACACAGTGTGGTTTCCTTCCCCCTTTTCTTTCTTTCATTTATTTATGTATTTTTTAGTCTGCGGGATCATGTTGCCTTCCTTGGGTTACCTTGACCTGAAATGAACTGCTCTTCATTTTGGCTCCTCTGAGCAGATACCGTTCAACTCGCCTAGAAATATCACATGTTGCTCTGCAATAAAAGCCTTTGGTGTTTTCCTGCTTGTGATAAGAACAAAAAAAAAAAATGCATCATCCATTAGTGGAGTACGGCTGCCCTGCGCGGGAGCCTTGGCTGTTTGGGCTCCACCAGAACGAAAATGATGCAAATCGATGAAACCGATGTGCAAATTAGCCACGCGGCCACTCTGTGGTGTTTATCAGGGATGGGCGCGCCTATACCTGCTTTTGCTTTGAAAAGGTTCAGGGCACTGCCACTCCAGAGCTCAGTGGGTTTGTAAGCGGTTCCTGGTCCTGTTCATTTAGAATGGTGAGACAAATGAGCAGTGAAGCCATGTGAAGTTTTACGGTAACAAATGCAAGGGTGAACCAGTTTCTTATCGGCAAAGAAGTTATGTGTAATAGTGAAAATGAAACTGTAGATGTTTATATTGGGTTTTTCAGATCTAAAAAGGGATTTGGTATGTTTCCTGATGAATGGGATATTGAATTTAGAAGCTTGCTCAATGGCTGTAGTTAAAAGTTAGCAATGTTTTGTTTTCTTCTCTCCAAAGAGCTTAAAGTGGTTTATTATAAACTCAAGGTGAGTTATTCCAATTTGGAGAAAACTACATTTTTTTACTTGAAGGTGGATCGAATCCTTGGAGAGCTGTGGAAGTCATGTATTTTAAAGGAATATTCCCCTAAAAAAACAAAACACAGCTTTTGCCTGTAAAAGTAACCGGTTTACTTGTAATCTGTAATGGTCCACAGTAAAAAAAAATGTTCGGTTTATGGCGGCTTTTGGAAATAAATCTTTCTAAATTTGTTCTTTATGTGTTCTTTTAAACAGATCCTAACACAAAAAAACACATTTTAATTTAAAAGACAAAAAAATAGTTCATTTTAGGGTCTTTTATCAAACATTCTCTAAACATAAATCAATTAAATTACAGTTGGTTGCTGGGGTCTTAAATAATCTCCCCAGTATGGCCAAGTAATGGGATAAAATGCATATTTTCTCCATGTATAGTAGTACTGTGCTTCCCCCGCCTTGCTTCTTTCGACTGTACTTGTTGGGGGAAGGCTGATTGATGACCCATTCATAAACATGCTCCGTCTGTAATGTGTATGGATGCACTGCAGGGGGGCTCCCCCCTTGTTCTTATGTAAAACCTCCTGCTGAAGCGCTTCACAGTTGGACGTAAATGCCTGGTTTGGTTGGTGACTGTTCAGGTGGGGGGTTGAAAACGGGGAGGGGAAAGAAAAAAAAGCCACATCTGGTTGAATTCCAACTGATTTAAGAGGGGAAAAAACTGATTATTGAGAGCATGTTGACCAGAATTAAAGCTTCAGTGAGGAGTATTGTCGCTTCACACCAGAGAGATTCCCAGTCCAGATCTTGGCAAGGAGTAGCAACAACCTCCCACAGCCACAAGCAGACTCCCGGTTTTACAACTTAAGTGATGCGAGTAGTTTGAATTGAACCAACTTGGCGTATTTAACGCTGCCCACATATTTCTGCAATCCTCTCCAAATAGCATCTATATTGTACGCTTTGTTTATGATGGAGCAGTGCAAAGAGCTAATGAAGAATGCATCTGCTGGAAGGCTACAGGAAGGCCATGCATATTGGGTCAGCGCTGGTTTACATTAAAGGTGGCATTATTTTTACATGTTTTAATACTATGCAGTTCAGTCTTCAGGTCAGGACTATAAAAAAAGATACTTTACGATTTTCTAATTCGTTTATATATAGATATGTTTTACCCAACGTGTGGCTTTTATTTTCAATTAGCAGCTCTGCTAATTTAAATGAAAGCTAAATAATAATTACTGTTGTGGTTTTGGGGCCCGAGTTGTTTTACCATCAGCATGTGGGTGAAGCGAAGATAAGTGCTGAGCAGTAATCTCATTATGGGATTAGCCTGCAGCCTTCTCCTGCCGGCAAAATGGCACACCCACCCGAGCCAGAGCATCTAAACTCCATCACTCTCAGAGGGCGAAACTGGACCTCACAGGCCACTTAATGGTGGATGTCATCTGAGGTCAAAGTGCACCAACACACCTATTAACTCTCAGGTTCTCGCTTCACAACTTTTAGCTTATAACGACTGCTTAAGTCAATAATTAAAACGGAAACGAGGAAAATCAAAAACACTAAATCTCATTCGACGGAGGGTAAAGCTTGTTAATGTCGTCTGCAGGGAACGCACCCAGAGAGGGAAGAACAGTGGATGGAAGAGCGAGAGAGACGGAGAGTGTGAAAAGGAAGGAATCCAGTGAGATAAAGGACTGGACAGAAGGTAAGGAGAAACAACTATAGTTGCGTTTTGTGCACCACGTCAAGGCCGTTTTACTGTTTTTCAATCACTGGGAGGTTAAACATTTTAAACATTTATGATTTTTCACACAGAGTATTATATATAGAAAGTACGTCAAAACATTGCACAATCACACTAACGTCTAAATATCCCTTTTTCTTTTAATCTTTTTTTTTTAACACCTCTTAGTTGCGGCCTGTTGTGATTGGTGGTGCAGTATTTCTGATCCAGTAGTGGAGTGTGTTTACTCAGACTGTGCTGGTGTACGTTGCCATGTCACACAGTAGTGTTTTCCATTTAGATTGCTCTTAGTTTCCACTGACTCGTCTACTGTTACAAGGCAAGCTGTCACTGCTACTTCCAGCAAGGAAACTTTCTCTGACCTTGAAGCGTTTTTCATTCTCCTTTCTTTTCCATTTTTGGCACATATATATTGTTATAATACTTTTTTTTTTTTTACATTTATCTCTGCCCACCTGGGACACTCTCAATTATTTTAACACAAAGTTTTAAAAGTTTTACATAGAAAAGTCAGAGTTGTGCTGCTGAAAGTTTCTGTCTGATCCTAGTCCAGAAACATCCTTTGGGAAGTGAACTATATGTGCACACATGCGCACACCTGTAGATGTTTAGTGAACGGATGTTTTTCGGGTGATGGAGCAGATAAAAACAAGATTGTCCAGTTTAGGGAAAATGGCAGATTTGTTTTTCATTCCTGTTTTCATTCATTTACATACGGTCTCGGGTCGCAACAGTGCATCCGCTCGCATATTTTGAAGCCTGATCACTGCAGAAACATTTGGTGAAATTTTAAATTGAACTTTTGCATTTATAGGTTGAAATACACTAACGATACACAGGTGTCCTGAATTTAAGTACTTGGAAGAAAAAAATACATGGTTTATTTATTTCAATTAAAGCATTCCTGTAGAAGTTGAGAGGAAATCCACTCGGGTCCCGTGTTTAAAATATCTCAACAATGAAAAACAAACATTAACACTGACTAATTTTAAACTTTTGGCTGAGCAGATGAAGCCGAAATGTGGGTGGGCAGGTTACTGTTAAATCAAATGGATGACTGAATAATGTACAAACCAGTGGATGATGACTCATACCCAAAAGACATGAAGCCTGTGCTTCTGCGCACATTTCCCCTCGTTTCACAGCCCTGTGTGGGTGCCTCTTGAAGCCCCCCACTCCCTCCTCCCACTCCCACAGCAGCAAACTGCGACAAGTAGTCTTATCTGCCCCTGCACACGGCAGAACTACACATGGAAGTGCATGCACGTCACGTTGTTTTGATACGAGTCGCAGCCCCATGTTCGCTTCTGTTCAGTCTCCCCGTTTTTATCTTTGGCGAATTGACATTTAGTGAAAAATGGCGCCCGGTTGCTTGCGCTTCCCCGGGGTTTCTTTCATCTTGACGTATCATTTCATACAGAAAGGTATTTGTTTTCTAGACGGAGACGTGCATGCAGCTCTTGACACTGATGTCATCTTGCTTGGACAAGCCCAAAGGAATGAGGAGTGGTGTTAAAGCATCGTTGTCATAACAAGAGCTGATTTAAGCGCCGGGAAACACATTTAGGCTGATTTTTCTTAAGAATGACATTTTAAAATGTTAAATTACTCAAGAACTATAGATAATACTATTTTGAGTATGCAGAGCTTGCTTTGTTGCTTTGATTAGTAAAATTTCATGAAACATAGCAGATATTTTGAATTTTCACAATTGAATTTAACTTTTGAGCAAGACTTGAATCGATGTCTATTAAATTTCAGCTGTTGGAATAATTTAATGTATGCCAGTGTCTGGAAATATTCCATTTTGTGACAATATGCAAATTATTTCACACTACCGCCTTAAACTTGCCATCAATGTCTAAAAATTACCCCCTGATGTGTTACAGTTTTACCATCAAACAATATTTTAATGAGTTGCTTTTCATGTATCCAAGGGAAGCTAAGTTAACTGGAAAATTAATTAGCACCACATTTCTGAACGACACGCTTCAGAGTCGAGTATTTTTCAACCAGTTATTCTTGGCTCATTTCTGCCTCGATGCCAATGTTCTTTGGCCAGAAAGTATGATGCTTCAAATGGGTCCGTTGTATAGTAACAGTTGGATAATTTAAACGGTTTTGAAAAAAAAAAAAGAAAAACGACGGATACATTAGCTACATCAAATTGTCTGGAAATGTTTAAATATTATCAATATTAAAATATCAAAAGCTATATAACAAGATGAATGAGTTCTAAAGGATAACAAGCATAGCAGAACTAGTAAAATATATTAAATTATTGAGACTATAGTGAAGTGTAATTTCCTGTCCTTTTCTTCATAGTTGGTGATGTCACTCTGTTCAAGTTTAATGTGGTTCATCAGATTTTTTTGTTTTTTGGGTTGAAGTTCTCATAAAAGTACTACTTCATTCGCCTTAATCTGATATACTTTTATTCTTGTAATTAAACAGTCATAGCAAAGTCCTAATATGTTGCATAAATGACCTGAATTCAAAGGCCAAATAAAAAGAAGTTGTAAAACACTCTTGTCGAACAAGATGGCTGCCTTGGCGTGCTGACATCACTCAGAACTATGGAAACCCAAGGAGAGCGTTGGTGGAGGGAAAAAAATCTGGATTTTCCAAAAATTAAATTTTGATGAATCAATACAATTAGTTTATCATAGAGCCTTACATTTGTTGCAACTGTCTTTTTTTGACGCATTTTACTTGCACTGACTTTTCAAAAAAAGGGTGCAGCATGCAAAATGAAGCAGAATATTCTAAAATAATAACAAATCCAAGTCATTATTTGAATCTAAAATTGCCATAAGACTAATTCCATAGCTCTGTTTTACTGTGTGTCTAATGGAGATGCTACAGAGAAGCCTGCTTTTAAATATTTTTAAGATATTTCCAGTGAGCCTCTTGGTTCTGATGACTCACCCAGAATTACGACCGAAGATAAGACTGGCTCACGGTCATGTGTGGTTTGGTGGCATTGGTTATTGTTCACCACACTGTATTTTACTGTATTTATTTATACAGCACTTATTGTATGCTGCAATTTCAAAAAAATAAGTTCATCTTTGCTGCTCAAACAAGGTTGCACTGTGTTGCATCTGCACACTCTGTGGTTGTCCACATGGGTTTGTTTGTTCTCTTATCGTGTTGGCTAGAGGACAGACTGGTTGCTATTTGAACTGGAAATGTATAAATAGGTCTGTGTGCTCCAAACAGGCAGAGAGAGCGAACACCCATTTTCTAACCTGTGGTCTAGAAAAAATAAGAGGCAGAGAGAGGCAAATATAGACGTGCCGTTCCAAACTCTGGTCCTTTTATCCTGAAGCGATGTTTCTTTCTACAGCTGGCTTCAACACTATGTCCTTTTTTGTTTCTTGCTGTGTTCTGTGGTTTTTGCTCTATTACAAATCGTTAGTGCCGACCAAGCAGCAGAAACCTTTCAGTCTGGCAGCTTTTTAAGCCTGGAGGATACAGTTACAATCAGCGATGTCCATAAAGATTCCCTTGAAATATTTAGTCGATCATTGTGTGCCAGCATTTTACTAACAACCATCTACAAACCTAAAATAATGACTCTTGAATATCCAGGCAGTGATTAGGAGATTATTTTTATTCTGCTTTTTTCACTTACTGTTGGTATTGCAGTGAGATTTATATTTCTTTTTATTCTTTTTAAAATTTGTAACATTTTTTTAGATCAGTTATTTTTATCATTCTCTCCTTTGACGTAAATACATCTTTATTGCACCGTAATGTGTTGTATTTAGGGTGCAACTTTCAACTTGGATATAATGATTGTTTTAGTGAGTTTATGACGAATAATAGCTAAGTCAGACAAAAAAATTGGTACATTCTGAAGATTCTTCATTTAATAACTTAAGTCTTGTTCCACATTAATAGAAAGAAAGAAATTAAAAGATGTAAATAAGCAAATCAATCACTTTAATAAAAATTCAGTTGCCCGGAATGCAATAACATTGTATTCCCTTTGTATTTCTTTTCGTTTGTAGAAAAGAAATACTGTCCGTTAGTCTGATTATTTTTTTGGATTAATCGTTGGATAGAAAAAGATGCTATTCAAATAAATTAAATAAATGTAGAATTAATGCTTGGATATTTTTGTTTTAGAGAATTTCAACTGGGTGAAGCTTAAAAATGAAAAGATATAAAAGATATTTTTTCATCTTGAATGCAAAATGTTTGGTTTTGTGTTGCTTTTTCAGGAAATGGCCACATTTAGGAGTCTCTGTACTCCGGTTAGCAATGAATCAATTACTAAATTGGATGATGATTATTTCAGTAATAGATTAATTACAATTAATTCAATTCAGCCTTAATTGTATTTATATTGATTGTGGCCTGAAGGACTACAGATGAAAACTAGCCATTGTGGCATATTACGCGATGCACATTGTCCCTTTTGAAATAAATAACAATCCAATTCGAGACAAAAGATGCAACTTGAGAATGTTTTTGAATAATCTGATAGTGAGACTCTCTCTGAGACTCATTTAAGATTACATTCATAATGTATTTAAGTGCAAATTGAAGGTTGCAGTTCCTCAGCAAGCGTCTTGGTCCTGCATATGGACTCCACCAACCCGTTCCTGCAGCCGGTTTCTGTGTTGTCCTGTTGCCTCATTAGGATTCCTGCCTTGCTGAACTTGTTCTGCTGCGCTCCCTCCAGAGGCATGACATGGCAACACAGGCTGGTTTTGGTTGAACACGAGCCCCACATGCAGTCCTTGATATCTGAGGTGAAAGTTGCCCAATGAGTAACTAATTTTAGGCACTAGCTGCATTACGTCAGGGGCTGTCGCAGTTAGCATGCAGACAGAAACACGAGACAGGCTGGCGCTAGCTGGGTTAGCAATTACATTAAAAAAAAATCAAACTACATAGGAAACTGATGTTGCAATGGGTTTCAGATCAGTCTTTAGTGATCAGTTTGGTCTTTTTTTTTTCTTATTCCATACTCACCTTAAATATTCATCCAAATAAGGATGAGTTAAAAATCAAACAAAAGGCAATTAATTTCTACTTAACATATAGTAATAGCAGCAAACATGGTGAAAGACCTGCCTTTTGAAGGCACGTCTTACAAATTGGGTCTTCATTTTTGTTCATGACTCCGCTCTGAGCAGCAGAACAATTTGTACAACGCCTCTACTTCAGGGTTCGTATGAGCTAGGGCTATTTTTGTTTTCCCGTAGCCTGAAGCTTGAAGCTCTGTGCCAAAAACTTGTTTCCATTTCACTGATCAGATTGCTGCCGCTGAAGTATTTCCCTGAAACCCACCTATAGCATGCTGCTCTGCTGTAAACATGACTGAACCTGCCCTGAAGCGCTCCCGGTGTTTGAAAAATGTATGCAAGATGCACATTTGTATTTCTGTTCAACTGAGTCAAATAAGTGTAGAACTGTGTAAGTTGGAGCATGTTGATTTAAAAACAACAAAAAAATCAACCTCTTGAAGAGCCTGTAAGACTACATTCATTTAGATGTTGAAGTCCAAATGGGCGGAAACATTGATTGATCGAGATTGATCAAAAAGGTTAGAAAGCAAATGTAGATCTTTTTCATCCTATGTAAGTCTTATTTTTATTGCTGCATAAAATATATCTTGTATATGAATAAATGATTAACCATCTGTAACTTGTTGCTATGATTTCACCATTTAGGATGGGTCAAATGCAGAAAAGAGAGCCGTTTTGTAATGTTGCAGGGGTTCCCCCCAGAAAACCTGCTCAGCTCAGTGATGGGGGTGGTAGGGCAGTAATTCATCCAGTGGTTTGTTTGAGTTAAAGGTTTTTTAAAGTTGGCTGGAAATTTTAAAATATCACTTGATAATTATGTATTATATCTGAACACCAACAAGCAAGCAACTTCGAAATGGTACGACAATAAAAATCTTTAAAAAATGGCAACATGAAAAAGCCCAAGTAAACAACACTTAGCCTGGTGGGGGCACATATAAAGCCTGGTGACCCACCAGGCTTGCAATACAGTAACGTTGGGTAGGTAAAAAAGTCTGTACTTGTTGAAGATCAGCTCTTGGTAAAGTTGTACAGTTAACAGATACCAATCACTTATCTTGTGGGAATTAAAGATGATTAATTACTGCTAGTTGCTGCTTAGTTCTTTTTTATTTTTCAACCTGAAAGATCAAACAGAAATTGATGTTTTCCACAGTGAGAGTTATAAAGTCTGAAAACCTTTGATTGCTTCCTTGTGGGCCTGCACAGTCATGCTTCGGACATCCAGCTTTGCCTGTTTTGTAACTGTCTGCTGCATTACCTCCTCACACTGAGATGATGGTAAAAGTTCATCTTCAATCCAAATGCAAATCAGTAGTTTGTACAAACATCCAGGCTTTTTTTTATTGTAATTTTTCTCTTTTTTTAGCATTGTAGATGAGTTATTTAAATTTTTTCTTTTACTTATTTTTTGCTCTTGGTCTGATGGTTTATCAGTGATGTTAGTGGTGAAAGGTGCCTGACTGTTGTTTTTTCACACTTCAATTCTTGAATACTAGATTATTTTCAGGTTTGTATGAATTAGTTTTCTTTCTGAAAAGGGGAAATTAAAATATATTTCAATGTGAAATCTCAAGTTAAATGTTAAAAATGCTTTAGGTTATGGCTATACAAGGTTTCCCCCAGAAAACCTGCTAAGCCTGGTGGTTTGGTTCTGGGGCTGTCATTCATCCAGTCATGTTTAAGTTAAGAAAATGTTTAAAGTTGACGGGAAATTTGAAAATATCACTTTAATAATCATGCATTACTAAAAGATTGGAAGATTAACCTCTGAACCCCAACTATAAGGTTTTATAAATGCAAATATTTCAAAAAGACTTTAATAAGCAGTGGTTAGCCTGGCGGGGGCACAAGTAAACCCTGGTGGCCCACCAGGCTTAGAATACACTGGGAGAAACCCTGGATATAGTTGTTTAAAAACCACTAATAAAGTTTTTCTCTCTTCTTTTTCGCAGTGCCAGAGCATACCTGGTCAAGACAGAGACCTTAATCAAAACCACAGCCCCCTACACCCCTTCCCCATCCATAACACACACCTCTACATACACAAAGTCCCCAGCAATGCCAAGTGGGGCTGATCAGCCTGCTGCCTGCTCTGACAAGCTCTGCCTCCTCACCTCACACCCTTGAGGCTGCGCTTAACCAAGCTTTCACCTCTGACCTCCCCGTTGCCAACCTGGGAACCAAAGGTCGCGTGTTCTCCACCGAAGTCGGGGACGGCCTCCTGTCCATCCAGGAGCTGCAGCCAGCAGTGGCACTCAAAGGTAAACTATGAGAAGCAGAAGGACCTTTTCTGTTGTCCTACGGCGACACCAGGCTTAATAAACGCACTGTTTGCCATGAATGTTGAACAAATGTTCACTTAGATGGATCTGAATGTGGCGAAAGGGTCCTTTTGCTTAAACTCACTAAACACTTTAATTATTTGGTTTTTAAGAATTGCAGGGTTTCCCCCAGTGTATTAATTCTCAAGTTAATACACTGGGAATTAATACAGTGTATTAACTGTATTAATTCCCCCCGGAATTAATACGGGGGGAATTAATACAGTTAATTCCCCCCGGACGCCCTAAGCGCCAGGCTTAGCAGCTTTTCTGGGGGAAACCCTGAATTGGTATGAGAGAACCGTAATGTAAGGGAAATGGTTAACCATAAGAGTGAGCCTCCTGTTGCCTCAAAAGGATATGTTCTTTTGATGGCATGTGAAATTATGTCTGACTTACAATTACAACTACTCAATTACATGAATATGTTCATGTTCTAATTAGATTTTACTGATTTGAGCATTTAGGAATACATGGGTTGACCAGTATATGTTTTATGATTATGAAGAAAAAAAACCTCTTGATTTGCAGAGATCTTTAAATCATTAATAGTGAAAACACGTTATGAGTCATGCAATCTTACTAACTAAAGATAACTCTAAATGTAGGTAGGGCTGAAATGATTAAAATGCAGTATAATGTCTGTCTTATACAAGACATGACATACAAGACATGTACAAGTCTTATACATGTCCTTTTTTTATGTTTTTCTAACATTATATAAAATAATCTTCAGTTGGTGAATGAAAAATCTGCAGAGTATGCATGTTTTTTTTTTATCCAATTAATCATCAGAATAATTTATTAATTCAATCGTTACTCGCTGCCCTAAATGTTTGTGCATACGCTGGCCACTAACATACTGCAAGCTTCTCTTCTCTTGAATGTTCTCGACGTTGGCACTCTCCACTACTGGATTCTCATTAAATTGCATTTCAGCTTCAACTATTTCTAAAACCTTTTTCTGTTTTCCACCTCTGTCCCCTTTCAAGTCTGATCCTTTGCTTTCTGTTTCCAGGCATGGCTCCCATTCGGGATTCCGTCAGCCATTCCCCTAATCAAACAGGTGACACAACGTTATGGCTTTTTCCTGAACTCTTGTCTGCATGCCCTTCGTTCCTGTAATGCCCTATGATGATTGTTTGCTTTAAAAAATAGTGAGACGGGGTCTTGACCTTGATGGAAGGTGCATTGTCTTCATTCTTGGCGGGATGGAGATAAATGGGAGAGGAAGGGAATGTTGAAGGGTGCAAGGAAAGATCTAGCAAGCATAGTAAGATGCGCTGGATGGGGACTTTTTTTTCAGATGGAGGCTTTAGAAGTGAAGATTATTTTAAGGTGAAACATTCAGACGTCTGGTTGCGTTTAGCTGACTTGTCGCCAGTCCTGTTGACATGCTGCACCAGCTACAAAACTCGGCTTCATTAAACTGTTGTTGTGGTTTAGGAACCTTCTTCACAACATAAACAAAATGTCACAATCCCCAGTTGAAATCACTGTTTTTTGTAAAACAGATCATTGGAAGCTCGTAGAATAATACTAATATGTAATTTATTCTTACAAATGGAACGAGACAAAATTTTAAAAGCCTTTATAATAAACTATGGAAATTTAATTCATGGTTTTATTGTGAAGGTTAGCAGGAAGTTGCATCTCGGGTGACAATTTCAATAGAGAATTGTTTGTTTAATTGGTAGTATGCCTTGCATTGTTATTATTTGGCTTTTCTGCAAGCTTTTGTGAAAAGAGAAGGTTAAATAAATCTGACAAGTTTATTAGTAGTTAACCAGAGGAACCACGTCATTCTGAACACTTCCTGTTTGTGCTTGGAGTGTCTGAGAGCCTGCATTGGATGCTTTCGTTTTGAAATGGCATTACTAACACAAGTTTTGTCCTGTTGGTCATTAAAACAGACCACCTCTGTCTTGTGAATTGTGGTTGTAAATGTTGCATCAATTATTCTCTTGATTGCTTTTTTTTTAACACAATAGTCAAATTATCGGTGTTCATTGAGCTTTGGTTTTGGTGTCAAACTTTTATTTCCTGCTGTGAGAACCACATACTGATGCAACATGACAGAATTACTACAGTGAATATGCCTCCTGAAGATTTAGGCAGACGCCACAGTGACAGAATGGGTGTTTAATGGTGAAGGGGGGGAGAGGGGATAACTGGATGCAGTTTGAAATCTAATTTTAGAAACATGCCAGATCTGAACGCTTGTTGATCTCAATCCGAGAGGCCTTCATTTCTTCCCCCTTGCCAACTTCTTTTTCCTCATGCAGTTGGCATCCTTCCTATGCCCTCCAACGCCTCGTCAGCAGCCAGTCGCCTGCCTCACTGAATCTTCTTTAATAGCTTTGGCATGCTTTTGTGTCCTGCTGTGGAGACAAAATGGTGGCAGCTGTGTCCAGGCTTAGTTTTGGCAGCAATGGCATTCAGAACAGTTCGCAAATTAACAGTTGGACAAAATGGCAAAATATAAGATTGTGAATGAGTAGTTAAATAAAAACCATCTAATAGACTTAATACACCAAACCGATGTTTGTAGTATTAATGGAGGTCTGTTTCTCTACTTGTGTGGCGTAATGGACTACCTGTACAGTTGGATGTTGTCTATAGTTGTTTTGGGATGAACTGGCATCGGATCGTCAGTGAGAGATCAGTCACAGAGTTTGAACCATGATTAAACAAATCTTATTAATGTAATAAGTGAAGCCTGGGAGGCAATGTTTGATAAACATCTTTTACAGAGCTACTATTATAATACTATTTTAATATTGTTTTAAATGGAAATGCTGGACCAGGGGTCTGCAACCTCCAGACTCTTGATTACTTTGCCTTTAAATATAACTATAATTTCAAATAAAGGTTTTAGCAGATTTTCATTAATACAAAAATACCATCAACTAATTTTTAAATAATTTTTTTCTTTAAAGCACCATTTTAAAATGTATTCATTCAAAAGTTTTTTTTCCTCTAAAACCTGAAAATAGAAGTAAAATTTTAGGTTTTCAATAATGACAACAAATTTCTTATATCAAAAATAAAAAGTTGTCTTTTAAATAAACCAGTTTATTTAACTGGGCTGAGCGCAAAAATGACTCTTTGGATTGTAAGAGCTGAAGACCCCTGATTGGGACATTAGAAGATCAAGCTAGAAATGTATTGAATTATTAAAGTCCCTTCCTGAAAGTATCCAGGTGGAAAAGGGTTGAAACCAACTGTTAGTCCTCAGGCTTTTTGGAGAATCTGTAACCACCCTGGAATGACCCTCTATAGTTTTACTCCTATAGAGGAGTAAAACTTTAACTAGACTTCATTTTAGGTCTTTCACGAACCAGTTCTGGCTTCAAGATGGATAGTTTTGCATTTTTTGCAGCTGCTTCTTTGCTCAAATCTCAACAGCATCCCATCCTGTTCTCCGCAGGTTTGGAGCATCCTGGCTTGGACTCCCAGTATGAGCCTCCCCCCTGGTCCTCTGGCTCCCAGTGCAGCAGTGATGGCAACAGCAACTGGAGCAAAGTCCTAGGTGACGGGAGTTCCGACAAATCCAACAACACTTGTTCACCCAGCTCCTCTGTGTGGCCTCCCTCCTCCTCTTCATTTTCTTGCTCCTCATCCTCCTCTGGCTGTGGTTCAGGGTCCGATCCGGAGTTGGCCTCAGAATGCATGGATGCAGATTCTAACTCTTCAGTCGGTTCAGAGAAGAACCTCGGCCTTGCTGCGACTACAGTGATGATGATGTCAGCCAACACTTCTTCCTCCGTGTCCTCCACAGCTTCTTCCCCCTCCTCCCTGACATCCACCATGATGGTTGGTGTCGGCGTGAACGGAGACAGCAACATTTGTCAGGTCGGAGGCATCGGAACCTTAAGCAACGCAAATAACGAAAACAATATCACCGGATCCTCACACTACTCCATGGCTGGGCCCAGCAGTATTGGCAGCAATAATATGAGTAACCACAACAACAAGCTATTTGGCAGTAGTGGTGTATGGGGCTCCCAGTCAGGCAGCAACATGAACACCATCGGTGGAAGCAACTCTTATATAAATGGAGGGTCAAACCCAAACATTTTAAACCCAAATGCCAACCATGGTGCCTGGCCACAGAATCCAACTCCAAACCCGGCGTGCCAGGGCCAAAGGCCTCCACAGGCTCACGGGATGACTTCCAAACTGGGTGTGGCTCCTCACCAGGGGCCCTTAATGACCTGGGGGGGCATGGCAGCTCCAGAGAGCAGCAGTATGATGGAAGATACTGAGGCGAAAAATGGTACATCGAGCAGCAAGGTGTTAGGAGGCAGCAACAGTGGCAATGGCGGTCTGCTGCCTAGCAACCTTAACACTGAACCCAATGGACCAAATAACACTATTCTGATGAATACTACTACTACTACTAACGCCACAATGACCTCTAGTCCACCAGACTCTACCGCCTCACCCCTGCTCAGCACGGAGCGTTCCTGGGGCTCCATTGGAGGAGGAAATGGGGGGCCGCTGGCCAATGGAAGCCCCTCATTAGCTCCCCAGCACCCTCAAGGAGAATCGGGGGGTACTGGGGCTTTTGGTACGCCTTGGGGCGCAGCTACCTACCCTGTAGACAAAGGCCCCCTTAATGTAGACACTGTGAACTCCCAGAACTCCTCTACTGCTGCTTTTAAGAGTAATAATAACCACAATAACACTGGGGCCCCACGGTTGGACCAAGGGCCCACCAACACCCCGAACCAGCCTCAAAGTAACTTGTCCTGGAGCGTTGGCCCTAATCAAATCCCAGGCTCTACAGGCCAAGCTCCTGGAAGTGGAAACCAAACTACTGTGGGCCCTCCAGCAGGGATCCCTCGCCCGTGGGGGAGCAGCGCATCCTCCTCTTCCTCGTCGTCATCGTCTTCTTCCACCTCGAACAGCAAAATGACAACCGGAGAATGGGGATCGGCGATGACTGGCAACAGTTCAGACGCAGGAATTCAGAAAGGAAGTTCTACCAACAATGGGTGGAAGAGCCTTGAGGATGACGCTATGGGTATGGGAGGAGCAGGAGCAGGCAGCGGGAGTCGGGGCCTGGGAGGAGGCTGGGGCCGCTCCGGAGGAAGCGAAGGAAGTTGTGAAAGCTCTGGAGGTCAATCCAGCTCAGACAGAGACGTCAACCAGGCTAAAGGAGGAAACCGCAGGAAAGGCAACCATACTCCGTCGATGACACCAGCCATAACCCGGGCCGATGTGGACCCGAGAGTTCTTTCCAACACTGGATGGGGACAAACGCCCGTACGGCAGAACACAGCGTGGGACGTCAAATATCCCATGGTCAATCAGGGTCCTAGAGGGGATGAAAGAAAGCAGAGCAGCGGGGTTTCCAGCTGGGGCACAGCAACATCAGCAGCTCCCTCCCAGACCTCTGGCGGTAGGAGCTGGTCCTTAATCGGAAATATTCCACATAAACCTACTGTTCCTACTATAAAACCATTGAGAAGGAAAGTTGATCATTGTGTCTTGGATGTGCTTGCAGGTTGGGGGGTTGGGCCAAGCAGCTCAGGCCCTGATAGTGGAGGCTCTGGCTGGGGAGAGCAGAAACAAACATCAGGTTGGGACAGTAAAGGAGGAGGTGGCTGGGATGATGGATCCAGTTACAAGGGTGGTAACAGCAGTAACACCTGGAACAACAACAACAACGTTAAAGAGGACAGGTGAGCATTGCCCAACTTTCCAGCTGCATGCAAGCTGATGATGGTTTTAAAAAGTTACTCTGAGAGTTTTGTAGAACAAATTTTTAATGGTTTAACAAGGTCATAGTAAAACAGAAAGTTGCACATTTTGCTTTGCAACTCCCACCTCTTGCTGCTGCTCAGCTGGCTGAAAGAAAAAATGAGTGGCAGCCATCATTCATATGTGTATGATTAGAATATCTGTTAAACCAGCCTTATTAACCAACTGATGGCTTACCAGAATTAAATTGGTATATTTATACCAGAATATTTGTTCAGCATGTATCAAAATGCATGGCATCTGTAACAGTACTTTTAGAAGTAGAGCCAATTGTTGCTTCTTTTTAAATAAAACCTTTAAATCCTGGTGTTGCTTTATATTAGTAATCACCTTTTCCCTCTGAATCTTCTCTCAACCACGTTTATTAATAACAATTTTTTTATATTTTTGTTTTTCTGTGTGTATGTACGTACAATTTACCAACTATCCCCCCACTTTAGGTCAATGACATGGACTAATACACCCAAAATGCAGCAGAGCTGGGGGTCCAACAGTGGAAACGGTAGCGAGGGATGGGGCAGCGGTGGCGACGGCACCAGAACAGGAGCCAGCAACCACTGGGGGGAACCTCAGAAGGGCGCCGGCTCAGTGGGCTGGGACAGCGACAGCGACCGCTCCGGCTCCGGATGTTGGAGCGAGCCGAGCCGGACCACCAGCAGCAGCAGCACCTGGGTTGGCAGCGGAGGATCGAATACTCCTGACCAGAGCACTCCAAACCCCGGCTCCAACTGGGGAGACCCGGTCCACAAGCCCAACCCTCAAAGTAGCAGCCAAGGCTGGGGTGAGCCAGGGAAGAACAACCATGGAGCTCAGAACTGGGGGGAAGCCAACACTAAACCTTCTAACGAATGGAGTAAAGGTCCTGAATCCAGCATGTCCAGGGGCAACCAGGGTTCCAACAAACCCACAGGTAGGGATCAGAGGGGTTTATCATTGCTAGAATTGATCATAGCTGAACTGAATGCGTTTACAGTGAAGCGTTTTGAGAGGAATAATCGAGCTAATGTCATGGTTTTGTTATTTCAGGCTGGCTTGGTGGCCCAATGCCTGCTGTAGGCCAGAAGGAGAACATCGCAACCGGGTGGGAGGAACCTTCTCCGGAGTCCATCCGTCGGAGGATGGAGATCGATGACGGAACTTCAGCGTGGGGAGATCCTGGTAACGATCAATTCAAATACTAATCTCTTTAAAAAGACTGATTTTTAAAAATATTCTATACATTTAACCCATTAAATGCAACTAACAACTGAGCACCTAAGAGTATGAATGGAAATCTTTTTTTAATGCAAAGTAACAGACAAATGAAGCTGTCAGATTTGCACTATATGTTAGGTCATGATTACACCATAAGAAGACAATACTGTACAAAGTAGCATATTAGTTTTCAAAAGATTATGCAGCTGAGTAGGCTCATTGAAGAAAAAATATCCAAAATGTCCTTGTATATTTGTGTCTGAAAAATAAAAACATGCTATTTTTAAGAAAGTTGCAAACTTTTCACAGGTAAATACAGCAGAGGCGCTGTCAACATGTGGAGCAAGACCACTCAGTCGGACCCCGAGCCCAAGGCCCCACCCTCTCAGAATAAACCCCACCCAGCACACAGCTCAATGCCGCCTGTGCAGCACGTCAACCAGGACAAAACCTCCACTTCAAGTAGGTTGCAAACATATTAACACAAAAATACAAATGGCCTTTTTCACTTTGTATTTAAATGTCTGTTTATATAATAAAGAGGAAAACTCTTAACAGGCTGACATTTCATTGCAGAGAGTGAACAGATAACTCCAAAACATCAGATATTTCTATTTTTACATGAAATTAAAAAAATAAAAGTTATACCACCTTACCTAGTATATGTAAGTTATAAAACTTGGATGTATTCTTAAATCTCATGAAGTAATCTCAAAGCAGATCATGCATGCAAGTTTCAACTTTTAGGTAAATATATCACATTTAAGTGAGCAGTTGTATTCTGATTTAAAATGTGTTGTTTGTGCAGATGCTCACAAATAACGCATGCATGGGTTTTCAGAGCAGAGTAGAACCCTTTCTCAGTCCTCCTACTGTGTTGTCTGTGCTCAGAGCTTTTTCCAAAGCTGGTTGAGTCATCCCTCTGGAATGCTAAGAGCATCATTTTTTTTTCTTTTTCTCATTCACCTCTTCTTCTTCCTTTCTTTTGTTGTTTTGTTCACCCACCAATTCTGCACATACACTTTTGTTGAGTTGAAGTAGAAAAGAACAAGAGATAACATGAATGGCCAAGGAGGAGGTCTTCTGCGTTGGTAATGGGAATGTTTTCAGTGTAAGGCAGCTATTCTGCAGACAGGGCCTGAGAAAGAGAAATGCACAAATAGGGTGTTAAACCCATTCAGACGTCCTTGTGCAGTGAATCAACTACAACAACCTCAGTGTTTTGCACATATTCATGGCCACATTAGTCATATTTTTCATAAATATTAAGATATTTTTGCATGATCGGGAATGTTTTGCACAATTGCAAAGTGGTGAAAAACATTCAGATTTTTGGAAATAAAATGATGGATGCTAACAGCCTCATGATGTGGGGATGTTTAAAGTTACTTAAAAGCTACTATATGGGTATAATACATGGGCAGGACTTTTTACAGGGTGTCTGCTCATCCTTAAAAAGTCTTAAGTTAATGTACCTAAAATGTCCTACATTAATAAAAAGAAAAAAGTGTTTTTTCTTTTCTTTTTTTCTTGTGGGATTTTTCTGTCGGGCAAAAGTCTTATTTACATGTAGACATCTTCATTACGTCCTTTGACTCACTGCTAACCTACTCTTGCTAGCTAGCTTTTTTTGTGTCCATCATTGGAAAGTTCACATTCATCAGCAGTTGACTGGATGAAGTCTGTACATGTTTTTGGAGATAATGGGTCTTAAATTAAATTCATAATGGTGTCAAAGGTCTTACATTAGAGTTTGTGACACCTGCTGAAAGTCTGGTTTAAATGGACTCGAATGTGACAACCACCTCTAATTCTGACTGCTGTTAAAATGAGTTATTTTGTAATGAATTGAAAGCTTGACAATCGAAATAGTGGATTTTAACTTGGACATTTTTTAATATTCTGCTACAAGGCGTGCATATTATATCTTGACACAATATGCATGTCATCGTGACGAAATGCATCACAATAAACGATGCGATATCCACCTCTAGTGTCCATCGATATTGAGATTTGTTCTTTCTGCAAGTTTATAACTATATGCACATTTACCAGAGGACCTTTGATACCTCTGGCTACCCCGGGGTCGGTCCTATTTTTCTAAGAAGCTATCCCTGGCATTCCCCCCAAACTCTTCCTGCAGAAGGGGAAAGCTGCAGGTCTGTGGGGTCAGCTGTAACAAGAGCCTTCTGAACACGTTTCTCACTATATAAAGGCTAAACATCCAAATAAACACTTGCTTAATCAAGCTGGCATTGGCGTAACCCTTCCTTAGTCGAAGCAGACTATAAGAGCTGTCTAAACACCAGAGATTTGACTGATTGCAGAGGCTCCCTGTGTTTAAGAAAAGAGAAATGCTTCTGAATGCTAACAGTGTCTCAGCTACTGAAGAGGACCCTTCAGAAATTACACAGCGGCTCATATGGTGTCTTCCACCTCTGCAGGCTGGGGAGAGCCCTACTCTCAGCAGAAGGAGTCTTCCTCATGGGGGGAACCTTCAGCTGGTCCACCTGTGACGGTGGACAACGGGACATCTGCCTGGGGGAAGCCCATGGACACCAGCACTGGCTGGGACGAACCCAACAAGGACGTCCGAGAATCTGGGTCAGGATGGGGCAACCAGCACAAGTCTGGTAGGTGGACGGAAGGTTTTCACCTTGCATACGTACGGCACCGCCTGCTTTTGTTTTCTTGTCGTTTAACGTCTTTCCTTAATATCTGCAGGTCCCAAGCCTATGGAGACGTGGGGTAGTGAGGACGTGTCCATGAGCAACAGCTGGGACCAGGAGGAGGAGGTGGAGATTGGGATGTGGAGCAACAACCAACAGGAGAGCCGGTCTCATGACCAGAACACATGGAACTACAAGCAAAAAGGCCCCAACAAGGTCTGTCCAATTAAACACACAATTATATTAAAAAAGGCAGAAATGCTTTCCTTTTTCCCCTTTTTTTGTTGACAAACTAAAGAGTCTCTCTTTTTTTAAAATCTGTGTTTCAGATGAACAAACCAGTCAACAAGCAGGACGACCCTTGGAAACCTTTTATCGCCCAGTTCAACAGCATGTCTTTCTCTGTAAGCTTCATTCTGTTCTGCTCAAAGTTCAGTTTCTGTTTGATTGTTTCAATAATCTCACATTGTTAGTACTAGTCAGACACTCAGGAGATGAGTGGGAAAGCATGCTTAAAATACAGGTATATTTTGAAGAACTTTAAAAAATGTAATTGATTTCAGTAATTCGATATATATACACAGTCCAGAGATATCATGGGCTGCGCAGAATTAAGGTAGTTGTTGAGATAGCTGCATTTTCAGCATATAAATGAAAAGTTTTGTGGAAAGAAAAACTGGTAGAATAACGCCCACTTAGGAGTATGTAGATTTTATTCCTTTTTGAGCCACAGACGCGCATCTATAGGAGCTGCTGCATTCCTAGACCAGAGGCGATGTCCGAAGTTACTTGTTGCTAAAGAGATTAAGGATTCGTTTAATGTCATCATACACATACATTTCTGATCATATTCCTCAAACAATGTCAGTAAATCCAGATCTTCTTGCCTTTGCAGAGGGACTCTCTTGACGAGTCCATGAAGCCAGGATCAGGCATGGGGACGGACAAACGTATGGACATGAGCAGCATGGGGGACTACAACGGCGTCATGGGGAAGAACCCAGTCTCTCGACACCAGTATCACAAGGACTCTGTCGTAGATCGTCCTTACTTTGACAAGGTACGCAGCAGCTCCAGCTATGAAGCCTTTAGAGGGGAGCTGTTAGCTGTTGCTTTCTTTGCTCTCTTCTGCCCCTCAGTGGTTGTTCTGACACACTGCATGTCTGGACTGTTTTTTTTTTTTGTTTGTTTTTTTTTTTTAGATGAACTCTTCTCAGTTGCTGTGCAGCATTACTTATATTTTTTCTTCATGTATTTGACTTGATAGATTACCTCTCATAAGGAGGTTTGACTAGATTGCTGCGAGGTTCATGCTTTTCTTCTTAGTTTAAATTTTCAGGTCCGTTTTTCTGTCGCGCTTTGACTCGATCCTAAACTTGTTTTTGCTTTGCTGCACTTTTCTCTCACACCCAGAATTTTCTCTTTTCACCCTCCTCGTTGTGCAAATTTAATTACTTTCTCTTTTCTTCCCTTCCCTCTCTGCTTATTTGGCTGCCGACGTGCTTCCTGTCCCTCTGTGCTTGCCGTCCATGTGCTGTGCACGCCGGGACTTTGTTTCTGCAGCTTTCTGCTTATGATAGCCCTGCTTCTGATGAGCTCTCCTCCAATCAAAGCATGAGCCTTTCCCCTAGCAATTCTGCTCAGCCTATGCCCTGTTTCAACTCCGGGCCATCCCCTTCCCACTCTAGTTCTGGGGCCGCTCCGCAGGTGAGTGTGGAAGGATGACGAGTGGTTGTTGGGTTTTTTTATTATTATTTTGAGCTTTCAGATTAGTTTGGCTGGCGTTGTGGCTTATTTTCCAACACATTCCTGACATGTATTAAATCTGACACCGTAAACTGTTAAAAAGCATGTGGTTGGTTGTTTCTCTTGTTACATCTTGGTTCTTTAAATAACTTCATGTAAAATGGTTTATTTTTTTCTTTCTTTTTCCTCCTCAGAATGTAAATCCCATGTTGGGTGGCAGCAGCGTAGCACAGGGCCGAGGAGGCCCCCAGTCCCAACCCCCACCTCAACAAAACCTTCGCAACCAAGTGCCTCCGACCATCCTGCCCTCTCAGGTAGAACAAACTAACAATGCAGTAATTGTATTATAATCATGTGGCATTCACCAACTGTTTTTAAACAAGTTTAGTTTTTTGAAACACTTGGACTCTTTTAAAACCTGCCAGAAATTTTTACTTTTCTAACTTTTATTTTTTTTATTTTTGGAAAATGAACAACAAAAATTTTGGAATTGCCTGAAGATTTTGTATAAATCTTCTGTGTTTTTGGCTAATGCTTGAAATATATGCAAGAAATTAGAAAAATGCGATGCCAAAATTCCCACTAATTTGATGGAAAATATTTGGTTCAAGATGGAAAACCTGACATTTTTACAGTTTTGGAAACCAAAACAATTTTTATGCCAACATAAGAATCACAATTTTTGTTGTGATGAGCCGAGCTTTGACTAGACCATAGATTGCAGCTTTTAATGTTCGGCTCATTCTGATTGCAGTATCAAAAAGTGTTTCAAACAGTCAAACCAAGTTCAGATTCAAGTATAAAAACTGAAAATTATCAATTTTTGTTATTTGTTTCCTGTATTTTTGGTGGGTTGATTGAGAACATATTCAAATTTTTTCCTGCTGTTGGCATAAGACTAATAAGCTCCCATTCATCTTTATTGTATATATTTATATTGATAGTTTTCATTATAATTTAGGGCTTAATTCAGCAAATGGAGTCACAAGCGAGGTGGCGCTTCACTTTGAGGAAGAACATTATGGTGTTCTTCCTCATTTCATCTTTCAAAGACAGCAGATCTTAACTTAAACCTGCATCCGTCTCTGTTGGTCCAGGTCCCTCCCTCTCTGCTGAAGTACCCAGGAGCTAACGGTGGATTGAACCCTCTATTTGGTCAGCAGGTGGCTGTGCTCAACCAACTCTCCCAGCTCAACCAGCTCAACCAGCTCAACCAGCTCAGCCAGTTACAGGTATGAAAGAAGAGACTTGCACTGACCCGGCTTAGTTAAAATGCAAGAGCTGTCATTGAAAGGGTCGGCGTGATTCTCGTTCTGTGTTTTGACTCCGTCGTCCGTCTGCAGCGTCTTCTCTTTCAGCATCAGCAGCAGCAAAAGGTTCAAAGCCACAGGGCCATGCCCATGGGTCGTCAGACTGAACAGGTGAGTTGGTTTCCTAATTTCAAGCCAATTTCCATCAGATATAGGTAAAATGTCGCTAGAAGTCGCTTCCTTCCTCCTCCTCTTTACAGACACGTCCCATTGGTTCGTCTCCATCAATGATGCAGGCTCCACGGCAACTCAAACCGTACTCCGACAACTACTTGTCCCAAAACACCCCAGACCTGCAGAAGGACGGTTCCTCCATTGGCTCCTTCGGCAACTTCTCCTTTGGTATGTCGACTCCTAGTCAGCCGTCTAAGTCACCAGACGCAGTTTCTCGGATTTCAAATGGGGTTGGCGTAATTTTATTCACGGTTTACTAACGTATGGGTGAAGGAGTAAAGGAAGCGATAAGAAATCTTACCTGTTGTTGGCAGCAAGATATGAAAACCGATGTTCAGATGCTACGTAATCTTAATCTCATCTGACTGAGCTGGGGCTTTATTAGCAGGGTTCTCCTGTGCACCGTAAGCCTGGCGGGCCTCCCGGCAGGTGAGGTGTCATTTATGTGAAATAGGGTTTTGGACGGATTAAGCTGGGTTTATAGTTGCTGCACTTTGGGCTGCTGGTGGTTTACCACCATGCGGATCAGGTTTCCTGAGGGAAACCTTGTTTTAGCAAAGAGAAGTGGGTAAAATATTCCAAAAGACTCAGTTCTAGTGACTGAAAGTTCTGCAAAGATTCGACTCTGATCGACTGAAACTAATTCATTCCACGTTTCTCAGTTCAGCATTGAGGTCTGTGTGTGTTCTGTAAAAAAATGTGAAGAAGTGTAAATGCCGTGAATAGTTTTCATTAAGCTGCTGGTACTCTCACTGTTCCTGACTTCTGCCTCCGTCTCTTGCCATCAGGCTTGAACTCTAACCAGAATGTAACCCTGGACATGGGTGTTGGGGGAGGGAGCAGCAGTGGTGGAGGAGCTGTGAACTACAAAGAGCTGCCCCAGTCCAGACTGAAGAAACTTTGGGCTGCTGACCCCATGGAGCAGAACAGCAAACCTGGTACTCCTCAAGTCCATTTAGTAACAGCACATTAAAAAAACCCGCTGTCTGCTTGTCGACTTGTTTGCGTCTCTAAACCTGAGGTTTCATCCTACAGGTGCTATGTCGTCTGGACTCCGTCTGGACGACTCTCCTTTCTATGATTTCCTGTCTCCCGGCCCGTCTCCCCTGAGTCCTCCTGGTCAATCAATGGGTTCTGTGGGGGATGGCTGGCCACCCCGTGCCAACTCCCCTCCTCATCATGGAAATACTGTCACCTGGCCCCCAGGTAGACGCCCCGTCAGCCTAGGAAACTCCTTTTTAAATGGTTTCTTTGGAATGACAGCTAATAATTGCGGATGACTATCTGCAGAGTTCCGGCCCGGGGAGCCTTGGAAAGGTTACCCCAACATCGACCCTGAGACTGACCCGTACGTGACCCCTGGTAGTGTCATCAACAACCTTTCCATCAACACCGTCCGCGACACAGACCTCCTCAGGGACAGGAACAACGGTAGGCCACACAAAACGTCTTTAAAATGTTGCCCCGTCATACCTCCTCGCTTCAAATTTGAAAATGTGAGTCTAAGTTTTGTGAATAAGGGAACTTGGAGTAATCAAGTCAGCCAATAAATTGGCCCCTATTTTCTTAACCCTCTTGAGTCCAAGTTTTGAGCGTCTGCCTATATAAATCTTCCTTATTTTAATTGTCCGGAGTTCTTTAAATGTCCTGTGAGATTATATACTTACCCATGTATCCATAACAACCTTAACTTTCAATATCCAACTCGCTGCAGCTGCGACATTTCCGTATTAACCCTATACTTGCTGGAAAGTGCAGCGTCTCCTCTTTCAGAAACCGTTGGAATTTGTCCGATAGCGCTACATGTGGCGGAATTACGGTACTGCAAATTTAGACCTGTCGGCGCCGACAGGTTGGTCAAGGAAGGGTTAACCTTGAGAGATCGGAGATCGACCGATACTTGAGAACCTGACCTCATCTGCTGCTGCATAGGTCTGAAAATGAGCCACTATCTCCTTTTTTCTCTGCTGTGAGAGAGGACTGACTGACCACCAGGTCATGTCTGCACCTTTGTGGTTAATAAAAGTCATCCCACTGTTGCCAATTTAGCAACTTTCTCGAAAAAAAAAAGGCATCCACCAAAATCAGAATTGGCAAATCAGGTTTTTCGTTATAGATTGGTAACTCACCAGAAACTCCAAACGTCAAACTCCTTTAAAAAGGAGACGATGTAATAGAAATAACGCTGTTGCTATGGTTTCCCAGGGCCATCCTCATCACTGAACACCACGATGCCTTCTAACAGTGCCTGGTCATCCATTCGTGCCTCCAGCCACAGCGGTTCCCTCACCAGTACAGCACAAAGCACTTCAGGTACGTTTCACACTCTGGATCCGCGCCGTGGCTCTAAATCAACCCATCTTTCTGCAAATATACTCTCTCCATGGATCCACAGTTTTATATAAACTCTGTCTCCCCTCACCCACCCGTGCAGCTAGACCCAGTGAGTCAAAGTGGTCTCCTGGCGGCGGTTCTGTGTCCAACTCCTCTTTAGCCCATGAGCTTTGGAAGGTCCCCCTGTCTCCTAAGCCGCTGCCGGTAGCAGCCCCCTCCAGACCACCGCCTGGCCTCACCAGCCAGAAGCCCAGCCCCGCCTCCTCCGGCTGGGACGGCTCTGCCCTGAGGCTGGGGGGCTGGAGCTCCTCCGAGTCCAGATACACACCCGGTGAGACAGCATGGGTGTTTCTATCATTTTACTATTGGGAGACAGAGTGAGATGTTTCTCTCTCTGTTTTTTTTTTTTTATATTTTAAATGATGTATTGTGTTTTTATTAATCAGGCTCCAGTTGGGGTGACAGCAGCAGCTCAGGGAAAACCCAATGGCTCGTTCTGAACAATCTCACACCTCAGGTACTCGGCGTAGTTTAAATAAATCACAGCACAAACTAAATGTTTTGTTACTATCCCAGTGCTCGGATGTTTTAGCTATGTGCTCATTTTGGGTTCCCAGATTGACGGCTCTACACTGAGGACTCTGTGCATGCAGCATGGCCCTCTGATCACATTCCACCTCAACCTGCCACATGGTAACGCCGTGGTTTGCTACAGCTCCAAGGACGAAGCCGCCAAGGCCCAGAAGAGCCTGCACATGTAAGAATCAACTATTTATTTCCACCAACAGACTTTTTATAGACTGTCAATCATACAACTTTTCATGTCATTCGCAAACTTGTTTCTTTAGCCAGTTGTTTCAAGGTCAAAATGCTGTTGCATGGCAAAGTATTTATTCCCTTAAACTTTTATTTATTACAATTTGCCATTTTCAGCATGAACCCTCTTATCGTTTTCAGCAGCTCTACTCGGGGTTTAGTGTCGGGGCAAACATAAACTCGTCTTTGTGTCCCTGCAGGTGTGTTTTGGGGAACACTACTATACTGGCTGACTTCGGCAGCGAGGAGGAAATCAGCCGCTTCTTTGCACAAGGGCAGTCACTGGCCACGCCCTCTGGCTGGCAGGCCATCGGCTCCTCTCAAAGCCGAATGGATCAGGCTCACCCCTTCCCCAGCCGCGCCTCTGACCCCGGCCAGTGGAACAGCGGCGACCTGCACAGATCCTCTCTGTGGGGCGGGCCCAACTACTCCAGTAGCCTGTGGGGGAACCCCAGCGCCGCTGAGCAGGGGCGGATCAGCAGCTCCTCTCCAATCAGCTCCTTCCTCCCGGTGGACCACCTGACGGGGGGCGGGGACTCCATGTGAAGCGCCAGACGGGGGTCCGGGAGACGGGTCAGTAGAGAATAGTCAATAATCAGCTGAAGAAAACGGAAAGAAAAGAGTAGTTCTAAACTAGTTGGGACTCTTTCTCACTTACAAGATATTCAACAGAACAGGCGGCCGGGTGTCTCCCCCTGTGGAATACAAGTTACTTTTCTCTTTCTGCACATATGTCCACTTTGTTTTAGCCCAAAAACATATCAGTCGGAATACTTGAATCATGCAGGCCAATTCTATAATGTGAACGGATGGATATTTGCTTCCAGGTAGTGCTCTTTCAGACCGAAAAAAAGCTTCAGTCAAGTTCATTATTATTATTATTATTATTATTATACATTTTTTCATTCGTCATGTTTATTTGAATTCCAATTCTTTTATTTTCAACATTTT
>CAEGAF010194342.1:0-12109 GCA_903067075.1 Micropoecilia bifurca
ATAAAGAAAACATGCAATATAAAAATATGTTTCCTTCCATCAGAATTCTTTAATAAGATAAAGATAATCCTTTATCCACTAACTGTGTGTGTGTATGTATGTATATATATATATATATATATATATATATATATATATCAAGTCTCCAAAAAAAGATTTAACAGCATTTTGCATTTATTTATGACAGATTAAAGCTCATTAACTCTTTTCTCTTTTACATGCAATAGAAATAGAATAACAAGAATTCAACTTTTAGTACAAGATCTGTTCAAAATTATAAAAAGGTCAGGCTTTTCCTTGCTGATAGTGATTCCTAGTTTTCTTTTACGTCTCAGTTGTAGATTTTGATTTCCACCAATTCCTTGATTTTTAAATTTTTTTTCCCCAACAATCTGTCTCGGAGAAAAAACCCCCAAAACATTTGTAGGATTTCTTTGATAGAGCTAGTAGTTTTGAATCCAAAATAAAATTGGGTAATTACAATATTGTACTAATTTATTCATCAAATCAAATAAAATAACACAACTTGATTACATTGTTTCTCTTGTAAATTCTCTTCTACATTTTGGTGGAAGAAATTTCCGAACTGCCATTTTGTTGCCCTAATAGTTTGCAGCTGTTATCCATTCACTGTTTAGGGAAGAAAAATATCATATTTTTTTGGCTTGTGACCAACCGAACACATTATGTCAAGTCACATAATTTTATCCACCAGCAGATTTTCCTTTGCATGTCCAAAGAGCATTCGTTACCAATCTCAGAATTGAAAGATCGGACCGTTACTTAAAATGAAGTTATGATCATTAACCTGAATGTTTTGTTGCTGTTGCTGTCATGTTGCCAGAGAAAGGGCATTCCTTTCAGTTCACAAGTTCCACCTTTCCCTTTTTAGCCTGCAGTGAGAGGCTGAACAAGGGTCAAGCCTCTGTGAAACGTATGACCCTGCCAGAGGCATGACTGCCAGGAACTGGACTCGGGTCTCCTCTCTCTGGGACTGTGTCCAGAATGCAGATGACTCAGATGTGTATTTGTTTGTGAACGTGAGCCCATTCAGTCCCTCATGTTTAGGAAATGAGATTGGATATGGTTTATTTGTGTTGTTTAGATGCTGCAAGGCTGTAGTGTAGAAAATCTGGGAGTAACCACCTCTGAATTTTTGTTAGTTTGATTGTAGTCAGCTTTTTCTGTTAAAAAATTGTTTAAATGTGGATTTAGGATTGTTGTCTTGAGGGTAAATGTGATGGTGTCATAATTTTATTGTCCATCTGTTTATAGAACTTGGGTATTCTTCTGCTTTTTATTATTTCATCTCTAAAAGTTGGGGCTGTGCCAGGAAACTAACCAATTTGAATAATCTCCACAGATTCTGAAGAGAATTACAATTATATGAGAAAATTATTGGCCACAAACCAGTCAAATAAAAACCGGTTTTTCTGCAAACTGTTCAGAGGTATTTATAAAAATTGGTGGCGATTAGCATTGGACTGGTTAATATGAACGCTTTAAAAAAATTGCACTTTAAAGCCCTTTTTAACAAGATAAAGAGAACTGGCCCTCCTCCACGTGTTGCAGTGCACTGCCAGTCAGCAGGCTGAAAGGAAGACTACTCCTACATGCAGAAAATGCCAGTACTGCTGTTCGGATTTTGTTTTTTTTTTGTTTTTTTGTTATCCTAGACAGTCAAGTTGTCGAAACTAAAGAAGCCCTGTGTTTCTTAATAAGGTTACCATTTTTAAAAATACACTAAGCAAGCTCTATTTGGCAAACTAATTTATGTAACATCTGTCAATGATGTCAATGAATCTTCGTCTACACCAGGCTACTCAATACACTAATAAGTACGTTGGATGCTTAGTGAAGATACATGTGTGGATTTCTTCTGGGTGTGTAATTTTAAGCTTGTGTGGAATATAGAAAGTTGACCTAAAATTCTGATTTGTGAACCAAAGTCATGTTTTTGAATATATTTTTCTAAGTTTGGTTTGAACATGTGTATTTAACCACATAACCATGACGATAGTTTTTTTTTTATTATTACTGAAGTTCTGTGTCTTCTTGTTACTCCTAATTGCCCATATTGCACCTCAGGGCGTCTCTTCAAGGTCATTTTGTTTGAGGATTAAACTCCTCTTGACCTGATCCACGTGTCATAATGAGCTGCTGTTGGTTTAATGTTTAATCAGTGGGGAGCATTTATCTTGCCACTCACTCATTCAGTGACTCACAAAGGTTGGAGGTTAGAAGTTGAACCGAACATAAATAAATATGCTAATAAGTCCTCAGCACTAAGCACAATCGTCCGCAGCGCTTAACCTCAGTATCTCTGCTCCTTTTCTTTAGCCCAGCTCCCCTGCAGGAAACAAAGCTATAATTAAGTGGGTTGAAGAAATGTAATCACAGTGCCACACCATTTACTGCTTCCTACAGATATGCATGTATGAATGTATGTAATTTGCTTTATTGTGGCTGGGTTTCTCGCTTGCACACATTTGCCCTAATTTTCTCATTTTGCCGAACAGCTGGGAGAAACGTTCCAGAAAATAAAGATGCTGTCGAATGATTGTGGAGGTGGTTGTGAGGTGAAACGTATATGCCGGGCAAGTGTTTCCATGGATACAATGCTGATTAGAATTGTTTCCGTCACTGAGTCGTAAACTATGAATTAATTTTCTGGAATAGACGTAAATGTGGACGGTTAGAGAATGGTTCTGTTTTGTTAGCGATTTAATAAAAAGCAGTGAGTCATAGAGCAACGGATAAAGAAACACACAACCTCCCCCTAGCATAGCTACCATCAACACCTTGTAATATTTGAATGAAGAACCTTTGTGGTTCCAAAACTTTCCATCTGTAAAATGTTAACACTAAGAGTCATTCATCATTCCTTGACACATCAATGAAAATTATTTATTTGCCCATGTTAAAGATGTTGCAACTGGGAAAAAATCTAACCCTTGAGTACTTTTATTGGGTGAAGGTATCAAATTTGACTTTAAAAAACTTACTGTCATATTTTATTTATTTGTTTTTTTGTTTGTTTGACATGAGCCATATGTATAGGAGATGTCCTGGCTATTTAAAGATTTCATTATGACATCCTCCAGAGTATCCAGCGGTGGGCATAATTTTCCTTCTTTTTAATGTCTCATTTAGTTTTATGCGAGATTGACCTGGAACATTAGTTGCAGAAAACCTAATCATAGTGTAAATAACATGATTTACACTATAATTAGTGTAAATCAATCCCTTTAGAGTTTAGCAAACTCTACAGGGAGTTTGCTAAACTCCCTGTAGAGTTTAGCAAACTTTTACGTTTGAAGGCATTAAGAGAAAAGGCTTTCCCTTTTTTGCTTTCTAAACAATTGTTTATAGATTGTTTGTAGATGACCAATAATGGTTGTTATTGTGACTTGCTGAAGTTCCCTAACTGTGATGTCCAGAGGCTGTTTGATTTAATTTTATTTTTTTCATGCATTATCTCTTGATAATGCATGAAAGGCATGTCACACCTATATTTCTCCAGCCACTGTGGGCATTTGTATTCTACTCTTTTTTTTTTAACTACATTTTCTTATCATACTGGCTGTCACAGTTTCAGTTGGACTGTGTTCAAGTGTCAAGTTTTGTCTAATATTTATAATGATGGTTGCTTCGTTAACTCTGGCAGCATCTCTCTGTCAAAAGCTTCAGCTTTGGCAATCCTTGAAATCTTCTAGCTTGTAACAGAGTAGACACGAGCCTCGTCTTCCTCTCAAAACTTGTCGCAATCTTTCATGTCAGCATAATCAGCTGAAAGCTTAATTTTGTTTGCTTTATCGGTTTGTCGGCAGGGGTGAAAGCATGTCTGCAGGCGGGAAAGTGGCTGCCTGAAGCTGAGCATGAAGCGGGAGAAGGCCCTCAGCGCAGTCGCAACAACAGATGTGGTTTGGTAAACTTTAAACACACAAATACAAAGTAAAAAAAAGAATGAATCAACAGAGGCATGTGTAGTTTAGAGTCTTGTTTAGGTTTAATATATTGAATTCCACATACACGTAGTTATGCCTCCTAAGTAGCTTTTGGGTTTTTCTTTTTGTCTGATTTTGAGAGGTTAGAACAAAAAGAGCTGAAACAGCAACTCAAACTATCCTCAAATGGCAAGACAAACACTTTGCTCTGGCCAAGTCGGAGTCATGACCTCAAACCAAACAAGAATTTATTGCAAGGCTTGAAAATTGCTGCTTGCTCACCAGATAGCAGATGGATTGATGGAGCTTGATAGAAAATAAAGCTGAACTTTCTGTCTTGAGGCTCCATTTTCCACCAGAATTACATTTTAGTGTAGCTTTAGTTTATTGATGGTGATTGATGTTGGGGGGGGATGTTTTAGAATGAAAAACTACAATTTATACAAATTAGTATTGTCGTTAAACAATGTAAATATAAGAAGCTATTTGCTTTACAAATGATAGGACGGTGCTTTTCTCTTTTTTTATTCTTTTTTTTGCTGAAAGGACAAAAAATTCTAACTTTTAATGTGGTACCGTAAATAGTAATGAAGACACTCATGCACGTAAGATAAAAAAGGGAACTTCATTTAAAGTATAATTAAAGAACATCATTACTTGAAATGTTACACTCTGTGATGCTTGAGTCACTTTGAACAGTTCTCTACTTCAGTGCTGCTTTAAACACCAACACTAGTTAGTTTCTTTTGAGGATGAGGTTTTTGAAAATCTCTTATTGGCAAAGTGTCTAAGTTAAGCACTTGTACAGTAAATTTGATAGCATTTACAAATTTCATAGAGATTTAATTAAATCTTTTGGAGAATTATTTTGCCTTGAGAACACAAGAACCTCAGATCTGTTTTATCTGTTTGTTTTTCATGTTTTCTGAGCTACGCTTTTGATGGAATAATAATTATTCATCTGGAATTAGGAGCCATGCAAGCATGACAAAACCCTAAATGACGCATTTAACTGGAGTTTTGTTTCTCCAGCTCCCACCGCTTTTCGACGGCTGTTTCTTCTTCCTCCTCGGCTCCTTTAAGGGGACGACCAAAAACGAGCTCGCCAAGCTGTTGCGAGAAGGAGGCGGCCAACTTCTGAACCGGCAGCCAAAGCCGGACAGCGACGTTACACAGACTCTGAATGCAGCAGCCTACCACGCAGAGCCAGGCTCTGACCAGGCGCTCTGCACCCAGTACATCATCTACGACCCACAGGGAACCTACAAGCCGGCGGTAGTCAGACGAGGGAAAGTGTGGTCCGCTCCCTCAACCTGGATCACCGACTGCATTGCAGCCTTCAGCCTCCTCCCTGTGCCTGAGCATTAAATTACAATCTGGTTTTTTTTCTTCCTTTTTTCTTCTCTATGAATAACATTTCTTCTAGATTTTACTCACTCTGAATGCTTTCGAACCTGCGGTACATTGGTTGTTTTCTATCACAGATGGCTAATTCCTTTGAAAACTAAAATAATTATGTATCATGATCCTGTAAGTATTGAAAATATGACAAATTCTAATAAAGTTGTCCTTTATTAGAATAAAGGACAAATTCTAATAAAGTTGTCCTTTATTAGAATTTATTATGTATTATTAACTAATGTTTGCTTTCAGTGCCTCATAAGACTGAAATAACTAAAATGGAAATAGATAAAAAATCAATCCAGCCAATAAGTTTGTTTTCGGAAAATGAGTTTATATAGTTTTTGTGGAGTAGTGTGTGTAAATGTATGTTTCTCTGAATTAAAAATATTCTTCAGTATATTATCTTTGTTTTTGTTTTTTTATTGTGTAGAGACTGCTAGTAGAAGTGTAATGATTTTTGGACTCTTACACTAATAATTAAAGAAAAGAGATCTAAAAAGGTAAAATTCAGGAATTTATTTTTATGATTAGAGCTACATCAACAAAAAGGGATTGATTCTTAGTTTGTCATGAGACAAAATGTGGAAAAATTGTTTATCTGTCATTTGCTTGGGTACCTGGAAACAAGAAATATGTGAGGAGGCACATACTTCTACACTGTACATGCAGTAATACTCATACGTTCTGATGAGCCTTATCAGATTCAAAGTAGCTCTGGTCGCTTTCTTATCAATTCTCTCATTAACCACACGTTTCAGTATTAAAATATTTACACATTGTTTGTCTGATGTAATATTCTAATCTTAAAAGTTTCATATCAATAACTGTTAGAACATTTTCAAAATGACCAGAAATGAAGGCTTCAAAACACCAGTCTAATGTAAGCAGTCTGTGTAACTTGGTGAAATTAGTTATTACAATAAAAAGTCAGTCAACGTTTATTGTTTAAGGCCACTTATGATGTCCACATGCCTGCAGGTGCCACATTTATCATGTTCAATTATTTGCGAGTGTAAACACTGGGAATGTCCAGCCTTCAGGAAGGAAAAGGGGCTCTGTGTCCCAGAGATCTAAAGGTGCCTCCCAGCTAGTAAAAAAGTATCATTATCCATCATAAAACAAGTCTAGTACTGGCATAGGCTGAGAGACCCCTCACAGATAAACAAGTCATTACACCAAAACCATCATTTAAGTCAGTTCACCGTTATACTCGAGGAGAAATGAAGAAGGATCTAAATTTTGAATGAATGTTTGGCTGAAAGACCATTAATGACACGTTGGGGGAACTCAGTACTCACCCCCTGACAGTTTTGTTGGTTTCTCATCAACTGGCATTTTTTGACTGGCATTTTTTGTGAGTGAAAGCAGGAAAAGAGGCCTGTTGGCCTTTTTTAGACTAGACTTGGGGGACGTGGCAGTTCTAGTGGCGGCTGGCCCATAGGAGGCGCTGTCCTCATATTGTGAAAGGCAGATCATGTATAAATAAATGACAATTTTATTTTATAGCGTGTGCCAACCTGAAACAATTTGAATTGTTTACACATTTCCATCAGCTGACTCTCGACTGAATGTTTGCCCACAGAAGTCTTTCATAACTCTTCCGTAGCGCTAGACTACAGCGCCTCTGACATGAAATAACCAGTTGTATAAGGTTGTTGGGGAAAATTAAAACAATATTTGGAGAATCAGCATCACTGAAAGTAACGTTTACGGTGCACAGAAAATGTGTGAAAGTTTTGGGTCTATAGGAATGAAGTTGATGTTGGCAAGAACAACAGTCAATCGGAAGCTTAGAACGAATCGAATTCTCCATCTTGATTATGGAGGATTTCCCAGATGGCGGGTAAACTATTTCTGTTGTTCAGCAAGTTTTTTTTGTTCTTCTCAGCCTACCATATTGCTTTGCTCTTTCCCTCTGTTTGCATTTTCTGTTCACCAGCTGATTCCAATTGTCCTTTGCTGTTCATCGAACTTTTCTGTGCTTTATATGATGAGCGTTTTGCTCCTGTTAGCATAATGCTAATGCTGTATTTCTAGGATTCCTCCTAAAGATTATGATGCTCCTGTTGCATTTTTTGAGCTTCTTCTGCTGCTATAATGTTGATGTTTGCTTGATATCGTAATGGTAGTAGAACAGATGGCCATTTTGTTGTAGGCGGCAATGAAGGCTGTTTGCTGCTGAACCTGTTGTGTGACAAGGGATTTGTCGCCCCTGTTTGGTGTGAAGTCTTGTCGCTGGGGTATGCTGTGGGTTCTAGGCCAGTGGGAGTTGGTGCTGGATCCCAGGGCCCAGCATAATGTGCTTCTTTGGCCTGCGGTCAGCTGCTCCTGACCATTCACTGATGACCGGCCTCTGTGCAGGGTGTATGGCTACCCTGGGGTGGTGCCTTGTGTCTCTGTGCCCGAGGCTGCCGTCCACCTGCCCTCCATTGCTCTTTCTTGGGAGCCGTGTGTTGCAGGGCGTCTATCATTCACCCCAACGTGACAAACCCACTAATCATACACAGCTATCCATACTTGCTGAAACACCATCCCCAACACACAACCACAAATAATCCAAATGGTTGAAGATCAAATGTACTTGAACTTTACACCAATATGGACTTTGATGTATGGAGTCTTTAGTTAAACATAATCGCACCTTGTTTCCTTGAGGAAACGTGCATCATCACAGGCAACCAGCTTCTCCATATATTATGCCTGAAATGCCATGAAACAAACCCCTTCCACCCCCCAAAAAAACTTTCCAAGCAGTGCTCACAGAAGCTGAAGGATACATAGTTTTTCTTCAAAGATAGAGTACAATATATCCAGGCCACAGTACATTAATCCCTCTAACATAGGCTCTCTCTGGTATCTTTTAAAGAGTCTGATGTAAAGTTGCTGTCTTGTGCTCCATGCTGCCTTGTACTGGTGAGCTGAACCACCCTGCAGAGGAAGTCCGTGGATCTGGGCTGAGGTCTGCAGTTAGATCGGCTGAAATTGGATTGAATTAGATCATAATTTGCCACCTCTTGACAACAACACTCCGGCACAGGCTCGGCGTCAGCGCCCGTCGATCTGCAGTTCAATTCAAGCACTTTCATCTGTTGCTCAAAATTCTACTCTGCAGGCTGTTTTGTTTGTTCCATGTGAAATCAATGTTGTGCACGTGCGCGCGTACATTTTCTTTTTATTTTGGAGTGTGATTTTTTTTTTCATTGCAAATGAATATAGGAGATATAATATATATATATATATGTCTGCTTAGTATATAACAGACAATAGCTCCCCAAGAACCCGACAGAAAGTCAATGTTATGTGTACGACAGGAAAATAAAGCCCTGGCACTCAAAAAGACATTCAGGTATGTGCACTTTAAATACCCTCTGCTGGCCATTTCCCAAGATACCATTTTCAGCGGGATTAGTAAGGGACACGCCTAATTGCTATTGATTGCAATGTGCTGCATAAAATTGCTTCCCCCTTTTTTGTTCATGGTGGGAGGTTGAGGAGGGCAATTAGCAGGGAGGATGAGATAGAAGCCCAGACTGGCTTGTAATGAAATGGAATGGAAGAACGAACCTGTGAGTGATGCCCTTGAACTCAGAGAGCATTACAAAACCATCAAGCACTGGCATCTCCCTATTCCTCTCCTACAACCATGAGCCAGCAGGACTGTGTGTTTTTTCATTTTTTTTTATTATTTATTTATTCGGATATCCTCTGCCTTGGAAACGTAATACCTTAGGGTTTTGCTGCTTTCTAGCTCACCGAAGCAGTCGCTGTGTTTAGCAAAAATAAAAAGAATTCAGTAGGATTTGTCCAGAAAGCATCCTCAAAGTCATGTTTCTTCTTCTTTTCATTTTTTTGTTTTTTTGGAGGTATTTTCGTGTCTCTCAAGTTGATCTGGGGAAACAAGTAGCAAAACTTCCTCCTGATAAAAAAAAACAAAAAAACTGGCTGAACACAACCGAAAAAAGAACCGACACACATCCTTTGAATAACACTTCTTTTTATGTCTATTTAACAAAATATTTTGTTGTCTAAATGAATAATACATATTTTGTAATTTCTGATGACATTTTTTTTTACTCCAGCTTAGATTCCAGAATACACATTTTACTTTTGAAGATATTTACATATAAACAACTAGTGGAGCACCAAGGATTGCTGTGAAATTTGGACTCTGTTTTTCAGTTTCAATTGAACTTGTGTGAGCATGTATTCAAATACAATCAGATATGCTCGTGAGTTAAAATGTTCCTATGATCTGAGTCCACTGTCAACAAATCCTTAGTGCTTGACCCCCCCCACCCAAAAAAATAATACAATTGATTGTATAGTAACAGTGTTTTAATCTTTCTTTACCACATCTGTGTTGGTTTTCAGGCACACTTCATTTAACAGTTTTGTTGCAGAATAAAATAATAAGCGGGAGAAAAACAAACACAATCGTTGACAGTTTCCAGCTACAGTAAGTCGGTGTCTCGTGGAAAAAGCAAAAAAAAGGGGGGAACCTGTACAAAATGCTGATGTACAAACTTGCAGCATGAAGATAGGACAGATGGAATTGTTTGAACAAAACATTTGCAAACACACAAAAAGACTCAACTTTCTTGAAAGAAAGTCCACAAAGACAGACAGAGCAGCCGATCCGTCCTTCCACGCATTTTCAAGGAGAATAGTAATGGGAGGCTAGGAGAACAGCAGATGCGTCCTGGTTTTTTTGTAAAGTAGTGTCTTTTGTTTTACTAAAGCCTACGGCTGTATGCTCCACCATGTAATTTCTTAAAGAAAACCACTGGGATAATCTGCTGATTAACAAGTGATTTTACTTAAAAATGCAAACCAAGAAAAAAAAAAGACATATGCAGCAGTGCAGCACAGTTGCATGCCTGCGTCCAATCTACTGCAATGAAGCTATAAATTTACAGTTTCCTGATTGATTTGATCTCTGAGAGCAACCTGAATAACAACTCTGCTCCAACATTTGCAGCAACACTTGATCTAAAGTCTAGGCTGTTTTACTTTCTGTTGACAACCACTTCACCTTCGGTCATTCTACTTTCCAGCTCAGGCAATGAGAGCAGCTCACCAAATCAAGAAAATGAGAAACCATTGTTCATCCAATTTAGTTTGCTAAAAGCTGTGCGCTTCAGAGGCGTTGGAAATGCATTTGTGAGAGCAAGCGCTACAGTGAGCTACAATGTCACATCGCAATAAGCATCAAGTAGCTTTCGTGTGCAAATCATATCCACCACTTTTGCATCTTCTCTCTCTTTTTCTTTCCCTCTCTCTCTCTTTCTCTCTTTCTACCTTTATCAAATGCCTGTGTATTTTTAGATCCATCCTCTTGAGTTTCGGCTGTGAATGAACTGCTCTTGTCCTTGTACTCGGGTTGAACCCACTGGCTGTTTCTAGAACGTCGGAGGATAAAACAATGAATAGTTTTGGGGGTAAAATCTAACAGTGGATCACAGCAAGGAGGAATGATACAAGCCAGCACTTAGAAAAGTCCACATCTGTTCAGTCTGTGTGTTTGCCAAAGGCCATACTTTGTGAATCTTATCTGGAACAGTAAGGCATCTGTGGTGGCAGCGTAGCCTTTGAGTCCTGTCCATACAGTATGTGGTGCTGTCAGTTTGAACTCTCCTTCTTTCTGTTCAGTCAGTCTCGGCTTTGACCTGTAATCCGAGGATTTTTTTTCCCCTCTCTGTTTTGGATACATCTGAAAGCTGAATAATTAGATGACATTTAAAGTAATTATGAAGAATGAATTTCCTTTCATAATTCTGAAATGTCTGGAGCGCAGAGGCTGCAGCTGATAAACCATTCGTGTCAGTGTTGCTTTATGAGCCTGCAGAATCTCGCCAGATAGATGAGCTCTGTCTGTGCACAACGAAAGATACTAAATCAAGGCAGATGAAAATGATGCAAACTCTGTTGTTGTTCTTAGATAGTATGATCTTTTTTTTAAGTAAAAGTGTGGGAAGTTGTGTTAGTATTGTTATCTGAAGTCATACAGATTGTTGTGAGAGTTTGTAGAAAAAGACAGTCTGCCACTTTAGCTGATTCCTGAAATGGAACAGTTTAAATACATTGGTAATGTGCTTAGAATGCAACACTAGGGTATTTTAGTGAATATTTACAATATACCGTTTCACAAGAGACTGGTTTTAAGTTTTCTTAGCCATTTTTGGTGCAGTTGTACAAAATGACAGCATGTTAGCCTTTTCCCCAGTTTTTCAAATTGAAATCACGAACTGCATTTTGATTCAAATGTTAAAAATGCATGACAGTGGGTGATGCTTGTCATACAGGGACTGTAGATATCAGTGAAAGCTTTATATTAGCAAGTTAACATGAAACAAACCACTGCCTTAAGCTCCAACAGACTCGGAAATTTAGAGAAACGGCATATTCACCAGCTAGTTAATTTCCCTGGGACGTCTGCATCTGTGAAAAAAAGGAGACAGTGTAGCTAGAAAGATAATTGGAAAATGCTGCATAGACCAACTGAACCGATGCCTTAAAATCAAAAATTAAGTGCAACTTGAGATGATGGGATTAGATGACTATATTAATCCCCTGTGGTACAGCGGTGAGGAATTTTATATCACAGAGGACTTAATTACCTCAAGAAAAAAGGATGGAAGAGGTGCAAATAATAGCACATGGCATATTGTAGGTTGTTTGTGCTGTATTTTAAAGCTAGGCTGGTTCTCAAGCTGTGGGACTGGGTTAAGTAATTCTGAGGTTATATATATATATATCTA
>CAEGAF010194343.1:0-27805 GCA_903067075.1 Micropoecilia bifurca
ATATTTGTATATATATTTGTTATTTTTAATTTTTTAATTTTTAAATTTAAATTTTATTTTTTATTTTTTGCATGCCCTCTTAAACTTTCTTTACTGGCTTGAACACCCTTATAAACGTTTTCTTTTGGCGCTACTGTGCAGCCAGACAGAAATTTAAAGAAGAGTGGAAAAAGCAAAAGAGGTGGAGTAGCAGAGACGAACAACTTTCTAGCTCATTCTTTCTCAGTGTTTGCCAATATTCTTTGGTTGGTTGAGGTTGATGCTGTGCAGCTGGAATGATTTTAATTCATTTTTTTAAACTATTGGACAGTTTGTTATGATGCATAATTATGGAAACATGTTTTTCTTTTGATTAAGCTATCATATCCCCTACTCCAACATCTCTTGGCAGAGTTTTATAACCAGTGGCAATTCCCAGTGGGAGACCATGGCCCCCTAAAACCCTGGGGTTGCTATGGTACAACCTGACATAAACTTATAGAGGAGTGGAAAAAGCTAATGAGGTGGATTAGCAGAACTTGCAAACAAATAATGTTTTTATTCAGAACATGTTGATGTAGAATATTGCCTTTGCTTCTCTGAAATTGAGAAGTTAGCATGAAATTAAAGCCATGAGACTTTGAGACAGAAACACCTTCAGTCAGATGCCTCTCCAGACTCAATACAACCCTGACTGCTACAGGAAACCCTTCCTACCCACAGGATCACCATCGACAATAACTCTTGGACTGTATAAGTCAAGACAACATTTAAATTCCCCTTTGGGATAATTAAAGTTTTCTGAATTGAATGTGGAAGTCTTACCTTTAGGTTGGCCTGAATCATTGGCAGCCACATTGGAATTAACTAAAAAAAGGAATGAAAATTAATGTAAAGGGGTAAAAAGTAAAGATTTCTTTTGTTTTTAATTTTCTGGACACTCTTAGATGTTTCTGAGTTGTACAACAGAGTTTTAGGGTCAAGCTATGATGATTTTTTGTTTAATTACGAGAGTATAGTCACAATATTAGGAGAATAAAGATGCAATTTTACCAGAAGAAGAAAACCTGGTTGATGGAGTTCTTCATTCAAAATGGACACAAAGTAATTTGATCCTGATGTGTTAAAAGATAAAACATTTTCTCATCTATAAAACTTGTAATGCACAGTATCCCTCATTTAAATTTTTTGTGTGGAAATTGTGACTTTATCCTGATAAAGGTAATATTATGACTTGATTCTCTGAATAGAAAAACGCAGCTTGGCCCCAATATTTCAACACAGAGTTTACCTCACTTCAAATAAATAGAAGCCGTAAAACACTCTTGAGAAACAAGATGGCCTCCTTGGATATGCTGGCATCACTATAAACTAGGAGCTGATTGGTGAAAATAAAATCCAGATTTTCAAAAAAAAATGTAATCTTCAAAGACCAAGATTTCAGAGCTAACCGATTGATATCAATGGCTATTTTTCACCTGATATTTGTTAAAAGTTGCCTTTTGGTCTCTTTAGATCTATGAGTTCTGTTTAAATAATTTATTGATTTTAAAGGCCCAAGATTTACTCAGATTAAAATCAGTTTGATGATCAGAAACAAATAAGTGTGACAAAAGGTAGAAACAGCTGAGGTCTCTAATACTTTTTTTAATGATTAAAGCTGAATCAAACCTTCACAAAGATGGTGGAGTTGCATTCCTGCAGGGCTTCCATCAAACTGATGACATGTAGACAAACCATCTCCACCATCTGAGAGACGAACATGAAAACATAATCTGTTATAATCTGACATGTAGGAGCTCATGACATCACAGGAGGTGAACCCTCACCACTTTGTTGTGGGCCATGAGCTGCAGGATGCTGGGAGTAACCCGACTCCAGAACTCCAGGCCCGTCAGGATGGCGCTGGATGAGAACTCGGTCTGGTTCTGGTTCTGGAGCGACGGCGCGGCGGCTGCCTGCTCGCAGTAGATGGTCCACAGCTGGGCAAACATGAAGGCGTGGAACAGGGAGCACATGTGCAGCACCGACGTCTGCAGACGGCGGGGGAAATTAATTAAGGCCTTAAAAACGTTTCCCCCAAAGTAAAATTCAAGAAGTTTAAAGTTTTCAAACTTTTCAGGTACGGAAGTGGATTAAGAACGCTGGAGAAAAAAAGGGTCCTGACTATAATCTCTGAATATTAAGGTCAGAATTCAGATTTTAAAAAAGTCATAGTCCTGAGAAAAAGGCACAATTCTGAGATAAAATCCAGATTTATGAGCTTAAATAATTAATGTTCAATGTCAATGTCAAATTTTTTATATAGCACTTTAAAACAGGTATAAAGCTGCACCAAAGTGCTGTACAAGAACGACAACACAAATAACAAAACAGAGCACAAACAATACATCAATTAAATGCCAAAGAGTAAAAATTAGTTTTAAGAAGCGATTTAAAATGATCCAGGCTGAAAGGTAAGTTATTCCATAAAACTGGAGCAGCAACAGAAAAAGCTCGATCTCTTTTCCTCTTAAGTCGAGTCCCAGGAACTGTTAAGTAATAGCTGATTATTTGATCTTAAGGTTCTGGACACAGACCGGAAATTTAAAAGGTCCCGAAGATAAGGGGGTGCTAACCCATGTAAAACTTTATAAGTTAACAAAAGAATCTTAAAATCTATTCGATAAAAAACAGGCAGCCAGTGTAAAGATGAGACTTATTCGTGAACCAGAGCTGAATTGACTTGTACGCGACCAGTGAGCGACAGATCCGTGTCATCCTGACCTTTGACTGCTCCGGGAAGCCGATCAGGATGACGATCAGATGGTCTGCGATGTGGGAGCCGGCGTCCAGCGGGATGGGCATGCAGGAGGTGGAGCCCTGGTGCAGGGCGCAGTGGGTCAGCGACCCCAGCAGCAGCCAGGACAGCTGCCGGATGTGGGACACGCACTCAATGAATTCCTTTGGCCTGCAAGCGGCAAACAAAGAGTGAATTCAGATTAACAAAGCGGCTCAGGAAGCGGGCACCGCATCCATCATCCTCTCACTCTGCCTTCACGAAGGCAGCCGTGCTGATGCGCCAAGATAATTTCAGCAGGCTTTAGTAAGCATTACTTGATGTAAATTATTCAGAGCGAGCCACTGGGAAAACTCCTGGTCCAACCAATGTAATCAATCTTACTTACAGTGCAGTAAAAGGTTTTTGTTGCCATTATAGATTTATTGTGTTTTTGCTTTTTTCCCTCCCACATTTTAATGTTTTGTCAAATAAATGCTGGTAGATTCAAATACAGTCCACATGTAGTGGACATCTGGCAAAACAAATAAATAAATTTTGACGCGTTTTGGTCTTTGATCCACTCATAAACTCTGTTTTATATCACAAAAACTATTATAACTGGTGGATAATTGTACTGAAATCCCCTGAAAACCCATAATTAGCACCAGAACATTTATATAAACTAACCTTGGAGATCATAAGTAATAACTGACATTAATGAAATAAAGAGAGAAGGGTGAATATAACAAACTGAATAAACATTTATTTTATTGTAGTTTTGAACTGGAATCCCAAGGCAACAAGTGGTTGATGTGCCTCTGTGATCCGGCTCATTCTTCCTCCTAATAAGGACGTTGAGGCATGTTCCACACTTCATGATGACATTTGGTTTGCACCCTTTTCACTACATAGCAACAATTTGAGCTCTTAAAAGCAACAGGAAGAGTGCAGGTAAACCAAGTGGCAATGAAACTAATTTATTGGAAGAAAAAAAATGCAGAAAATAAATAAGAATTTTTAAAAAAGTTGAAATAATCTTCCTGCATTAATGTCTTTATTGAAACCTTTTTAATTTTACTTTCAGGCTTTAATTCACTCCAAAACACCGAAAAAACAACAGCAAAACTTTTAGACATGCCATTAAACAAGTAATTAATTCCTTTTTAAATAAGGAAATGGAAAAAAAGCATTTTTAATGAATTTGAAACAGGTGAAGCTAAAACTTTGCAGCTGAAGGATCTCTGAGTAAAACAGGTTTACATACAAAGGTCTTTTATGCAAAATGTATATTTTATACAGTTTCAGCTTAATTACTAATCTGAATATGTAGATTTTTTTTAAAAATAGCCTTTTTTAAAGCCACAGTTAATGATTAATCAATTGCTAAATTAGTTGATTATTTAAATAATTGATTAATCAGTACTAATTTGATTAATCGTTTCAGCACTAGATTATTTAAAAAATTTGCTTAATCACTACAAATCCTATTAATCATTTTAGCACTAAATATGTTAATCTAAAGTTTCATCTTTTTATTATCTGCGAGCGTAAATCAATCATAACTGGCAGAAATAAAAGCATTAAAACAGTGTAACTTTTTAATAATATAAAATTTTTGACTATTTCAGAATAATTCTAACAGAATTTGTCTTTTTATTTTGATCTGTTCATGACGTTATCAGGAGGTTTTGCAAGTGAAGCTTGTTCACTGCACCAATGAAAAGTCCCTTTCCTTTCTTTCCTCTATAAAAACCTTCAGAACAAAATGTCTGCTCTGAATCCGGCCTCAGTGAGCGACGGGGTGGATGTGCTTGTTCTCACCCTTGCTGCATGGTGGAAGGCGGATGGTAAAGCCAGGGCAGATACCGAACCACAGCTTTGTTATCCCGATGGTTCCCTTTGCTGATCTCCATGGCTACAACTTGTGCCAAACCCACTTTCAGGTTTCCCCCAAAAGTGTCCTCATGGAGCGGCTGACAGCACGCCTTCATGTGGTTCTGAAAAGTCCATTCAGAAAGTGGGGAACATCACCAAAGAGATCAAATGTGATAGAAAAAAATCTACTGGTGAGGTAAGATGTACTTTTAGTTTAGTTAGAGTATGCATATCTGCAATGAAGTCCAGCAGCTCACTGGTGTACTGCCTCATGCACTCCATTGCTGCAGTCGTACACTGTAGGGGAAGAAAACAGCTTATCTTTATAGAGGTCCGTCTGTTCTTCCTGCTGTTTTATTGGGCTCGGCTTAATAGTGTTGTAACACACACGGTTTTAAGTCTCACCCCCGGCAGCGTGGAGATCATGTGCTTCTGGATGATGGTGGATTCTGCCAGACGTGTTCCTATATCTGCACAAACAAACTGGCAACATTCACAGCATTTTAAAGACATGCATTCATTATCTACTACAACTGCAACGATTATTTTTAGCAATTATTCTATCAAATATTCTGGCGATTAATGGATTAATCGGATAAAAACTGTCACTTTCTGCAGATTTGAAAATTTGTTTCATCTAAAATGTAAAATTTATGTATTGTTTGTACAATTTTGGTTTAATTACAGAGTTATTACAATTACAGAATTACAGAGTTTCACCAGATCATGTTAATGATTAATTGATTATTAAATTAGATTAATCACGATTAATTTGATTAATCGATATAGAGAGATTAACCAAAACGAACAGATCTTTTCTTCTTTTTCTTTTACCTGGACCAGCAGTAGCAAGTTTGTATCAGGCAAAGGAGACTTGAACTTGAGAGCCTGCAGAAGCTCCAACACCACAATGCGGGACATGTAGAACTTATCTCGCTCCTGGATGAGAGGGGATGGAGAGGCGAGTAAATGTACTGGAGCAGCAAGACTGCCTTTTTCTATTATCACTCTTCCTTACTCATGCTGCGCGGAGAGCATAAACTCTGTGGCTTGAAAAGAGGGGGAAGGACAGGCAGCGGGAGGGAGCGGAGGGCAGGCAGGGAGACTGAGAATAGCGAAGCTGAGGAGTAGATTTAGGCCAGTCCAGATCTCTCCTCCCAGAGTCCCAGGCAGCTCGGATGAGGCTGTCAGGCTGCCTTCTCCCTCCCTGAGGAAAGGCTGCTCTCTTTGTTCATCCCTTCCACACAAAGCCCAGCTGCCTGTTTACAAACCACACTGTCATCTTACAGTTTGCCTCTCTCTTTCTTCCTTCCACTTTGCGGTCGTGTTTGCTCATGTCTCTTTTTGCTCCTGCAGAACTGACGTTCCTCCCTGTGTGTCCATGCGCGTACCTGTTCGCCGCTCTCTTATAATTAAAAGTTAACGGAGCGTGCCGTTCTGGTAAATAGCGAATCAATCGGCCGTTCTTAAGCCCCGGTAAGACGGTCTTGGTCAGACAGTGTGCAGTGCAGCAGTGAGAAATGGTGCATGAGATGAGAAATGTTGATGCAATCTAATGGGTTTCCTTATAGAAACATGTTAAACTACTTTGAATAATTAAGTAAGCTTATTGTACGGATTGATAATTAGGATTAAGTGGAATGTACATATGATTGAATTTAAATATGATTTTTTTTATGCAAAGTGTCATGAGGCAACAATTGTTGTGAATTAGCACTATGTAAATACATTTTATTTTATTAGAATGTTCTTTAAATTCTTTGTTTTTATATATATTTATATTACACATTTTGCACAAAATCATTCTTAGACAATGAGATTTTACATTAAAACCAGCTGACCAAATGTGCTAGAGCTTCCACTGAGTTGCTAAGCAACAGACTGGGCTTCTCTCGGGTTGCTAGGCAATGGACACGGCTTCTAATCGCATTACATTCCGAAGGTTTTTGAAACAGCTCATTTTCTAGCCACCTAAAAACATTCAATTACTGTCAAAAAAATATTTGGGTGTTTTTTTTAAGCACTTGGGTCGAAGGAAAGACCAAAACAGAAATACAACAATGTGCAACATTTGAATTTTGCATTACAGGTTCCCTAATCTACTCAATCCAATGGTTCCTGCTTTTCAAAAAATAAACAACATCCTGTTGTATTCTAATACAGAAAGCCATCCTTACCATTATGAAAATGTCAGACAACTTTGACCAAACTGGGCTTCATTGTCAGAGTTTGGTAGATAAAGCCATTTTCTGGTAACAGCATTTTTGGCTCCTGTGTTTAGAATTTGAAATAAAAGCTTTTTTTTTCTAGTTTCGACTGCAAATATCTTACTACACTTATGAGTAACTTTTAAGGAAGACATAAAAGCTGGTTTTTAGTCAATAATTTTAAAGTACTGGTTAAACTGGCAGATTTTTATAAATCTGCCAGTTATAAGTGAATTATAATTGTGAATTATAAGTGAATTGTAATTCACTTATAATCTTCATATTATAAGTGAAAATATCTGCCTGTGGTGCTGGTCCTTTGGACAGCAGGACCAAAAACATTGCTGGAGTCCAACACATTCTGTCGAAGCAGCTGCAGGTTTGGAATTGCAGTGTTTGTAAGGTGAGAAATTAAACAGAGTGGAAAATCAATAGAACAGGCGACATAAAGCATGCGGTGCTGACAGTGGCAGAGACCAGGGCAGGCTCCATCTCTGTCACAGAGAAATGCACCATACATCACCTGCTCCGGCACACAAACTAATCTCGTCAATCAATACCACCTGATTATTTACTTCATCATCTGTGACATGAGGCCACATTTCTAGCTGAGTGGAGAGCCGGGGAAGAAGGAGAGTCACCTAAAAGTGATGAGCAAGAAGCCAGCAGATTGCAGCAAACCGGTTTAACTCCTAACACACCGGGCCAAACTGGGTTCTTTCAAATTCAAACACTTTTACACCACCCTGGTGTAAAAGGGACCAGCGGGTTTTTAGAGGGGACAATGGCCCTTCCTGGCCCCCCATAGGGGTGTCACTGCTAACAACACAACCAAAAAGAAACAATCCACCCCATAAAATCCACAAAACACACCAAGGGATGGCATTATGACAGTGTATTAAGGCCATACTAATAAAAAATAAAATTACAAGACTAAGTTCATATGATTGCGAGAATAAAATTGTATGAAAAAAAGTCTAAATAATATGAGAATAAAGTCATAATATTACAAGGACTAAAAAGTAATATCTTTACAAAATAAAGTCAAAACATTACAAGAATAAAGTCATAATATTTTGAGAAAAAAGTCATAATATTATGACTTTATTCTTGTAATGTTATTGTTTTTATTTCCTAAGCATGGCCCAAATCCTCCATGTTATCACAACATCAAAAAATAGCATTAAAATGTAAAACATCTTTATAAAGATGGATAAAAAATGCTAGGTTGCAGCATTTAATTTTTCAAACTATTTGTTTTTCCCTGTGTGGAGATGAAGAGGTTTCTGACTAAAGCACCTTGTTGAAGGCTTTGTAGCAAAGTCCACACAGTTCGACGAGGTAGGAGAGGCTGAACGATCCGTACTGGATGACGAAGCTCAGCAGCTTAGAGAAAGGCTCCAGCAGACTCTGCAACATTTCAGCATGTTTCGCCTTTAACAGACAAACTTCACATCTAGTTACATTTCAAATGTTTTGCTTTGAACTTACCCGAGTTGCGTTTGTAGTTGGGATCTTTAGAAGACAAATAATAATCCTTAAACTGGAATCCATTGGGCACTGTGGACAGACACGTTGCAACATATTTCACCAACGATTATTTTATTCTGTCGATTAATCGATTGTTTTTTGATTAATCGATTATTCTATTGATTAATCAGATAAAATGGCACTTTCTAAAGATTTCTCACTTAACCATTCCAATACTAGAAATATCTTAAAAGATGCAAATGAAGGAACAAGTTAAATTTCTTTTTTTATTGCCTAAAATCCAATAAACATTTTATTGCCTAAAATCCAATAATATAGCATTCCTTCAGTGAATTTGAATTGGATGAAGTGAAAGTTATGCCATTTGAGGAGTTTTGGGTAAAACATATTGACACCAAAAGGTTTTATTAATCTTAAATGCATATATATATATATTGCACAGTTTTGTCTTAATTACTGCTCTGACTGTGTTGTTCTTTCAGCAAATGGCCTTTTCTCCGGTTAACGATTGATCAATTGCTAAATTATTTGGAGATTAATCCAATTAATCGTTCCAGCCTCATATTTGACCACCGTAGGCTGTTATCATGCTTCAAAAAATGGAGATCAAACCCAAACATCTGGTCCTGTTCCTGGATGTTACATGCTGACTAAATTGACATCCAAGGTTAAAAGCATCAGAGTCAAATCAATTACAATTTTAAGACTCTCCTATTGAACCAGACAAGGACACCGCTGGATGCTTTTTCCTTCAGCTGTAATCACATTAAAGCATATCAGCCCATGACTGAGTGAGCGGAAGAGTTGATATCTACCTTCAGAGGAAGCACGCAGGGCAGCTTTGTGAGGAAGGTCTGGAACTGGTTGCAGATGGTCGTCCACAGGTTGCTGGGAGAGTCCATGGGGAGAGCCTCCATGAAGGTGGCGATGTTCTCCAGGCAGTGCAGCATGGTGCCCCCTGCTGGGAGACTCTTTTTGTTGTTTAAGCCCTATGGATAAAAACAAAGCAGGCTTATGTAATATAGTTCTTTTAAGACAGAATATTTCCATTTAGGTGATCATTTAGTTCCGATTTATCAGTGTTTATGATGTAATCACATGGCTGTAGATAGCTCATGCGGCTATCTTTTTAATTATGTTATTTAACAATAACAAGAATAAACATGAATATCTTTATTGAAATGTTTAGACAGTTTCTTGTAAAAAGACTTCTGCGGCCAGATCCAAGAAGAGCTTATTGTTTGACAAGTGCTCCCCCTGCTGGTTGTACCTCAAGCAGCATGTTGAGAGCAGCAACAGAGCTCAGCTCGTTGAAGTCTATCAAAGACAACGCAAGAGTTCGCAGGAAACTCCCATCTGTGAAGATATTAAGAAAGAAATGATTTTATTCCCTGCAGGATCAGGCCTAGTCCACATGTAGCTGGATATCTGGGGAAAAAATACATTTTAATGTGTTTTGGTCTTTCATCCACAAAAAAAACTGTTTAGTATCACAAAAAACAATTATTTATAAAATATAAATTAAAAAAACTCTGCATTTGTGCTTACAGTCAAATAATACACCAATATATCTGTCATACATTTTATTAACTTCATATTATAAGATTATATTTAAAAGCAATTCAACTATCTGTTCACACAAATGAAGTTCCTACCACCATGTTTGATTTCTAACAGGAAGTTGTTGTTATTATGAAGCAATCTGATTGGCTGGCATAGCCATAGCTTTGCCCTGCAGTCTACAGAGCTACAATAGGGCCATAAGGTTTACTAAAACTTTATTTCTGTTTTTAAAAAATTACTGAAAAGAAAAAATTTGAAACAAAAAATATTTTAAAACTGAACAAAGAAAAATTTAATGGAAAAAAGAGATTTGAACCTGGAAAAAAGTTTGAACCAGAATATATATTTTTTTAATTAATATTGAAAATAAAAATTGACACTAAAACGTCTTTATGACCCCAATTTATCTCCGTAGATTCTCCCTTATGCGTTTGACACATTTAAAACGTCGCTTTAGTGCGGATTTGTGAGGGTTCATTTGCTGGAAAACGTTTCTGACATCAATTGCTGGTGGATATTTTTCGATCTGGTGGAGATAATTGTTTTTTATTTTGTAAACCCAGCTGGGTGTGTACCAGGTTTCAGACTGACGTTGGATAAAAAGAAGCAGCAGACCTTTGATGTTGCTCTGGAAGAGCTGCGGTAAGATGCCGTTAGGGGCCAGCTGGTGAAACATGCAGCGAAGGAACTGCTTGGCCACACCTGCTACGTTTCCAGGGATCAACATGCTGAAAAACAGAAACAAAGTATTTCTGCATCCACACCTGAACACCTGAAGCTTTAAACTGTCTTACCTCTCAGCTTGTCCAGAGAAATTGCCACTCGACGCCAGCCTACAGAGGTCAAAGTAGCAGATGTGGACTCAGGGAGGAATTATGCATGATGGTTATGAAACCATGAAGTGGTGTGTGGATGGAGCTGCAGCGCCCTACCTGCCCACAGACTGCATGATGTCGAGAAGCATGGGAGCGGCCAAATCCGGGCTCAGGTGGATGAACATCGACAGAACTACGACTGCCAGCGCCAGAGTCTCCTCGTCGTACTCCTCCAGCACGGCGGCACAGTCCCGGCACCTTGCGCGAGGAACAAAAAAATACAAGTGATTCTGGGTATCAAACTGTGGTTTTCATCCAGGTGGAGGCGATGAATTATTCACCGGTCAGACATGGTGGTGGGCTGCTCATCGATGAACTCCTCAGGTGCCGGAACAAACATGCTGACTGTGCTCGGCGCTGAAAGCAAGCTGGTTTTTGTGGGACCTGCAAAGGAAAAGATGTGAATCAGTTCATGTTTTATCATCTCAGCAGGGCTGGGCGATACAAATAATGAAAAAATAAAAAATCTGACTTTTTTCCTACGAGATCTATGATTATATCCCTACAGACAGGAAGAAAAAAATTTTAAAATTCCACGAAAAAAACTCAAATATTTTCTAGAAAAAAATGTGGAAATTTGAGTGATGCAGAAAAATTATAAAAGTAAAAAAAAGTGACTTTTGAAACTTAGAAATTTCCATATTTTATTATTTATTATTATTTCAGAGATCAATCTCAAAATTTGAGTTTTTTCTAACAATTTTTTTGTCTTTTCAAACTCACAAATTTCCAAGTGTTTTTCTAGAATATTTCTGAGATTCATCTCAAAATTTTTCAGTTTTTTACTGCAAAATTTAACTTTTCATATTCAGAAATTTCCATGGTTTATTTAGAAAATGTGATTAATTCCAAAGTTTCTCATGTTTTAAAACACATTTTATATTTGAAACTTAGAAATGGCCTGAGTGAACTGGTTAAAATAAAATCCAGATTTTCCAAAAATTAAATACTCAAAAACAAAAAATTTGATTAATAAAAATTGATCAGTTGCCCAGCCCTACATCTCATTTGACGTAATTCCCTGGAAACGCTTCGTTGCTACAGAGAAAAGTCCTGACCGGCCTCCCAGGTGCAGATGTTGTGCGGCGCACTGGACTGGTGCTCCAGCTGCCTCTTCATCAGCTGACTCATCGTCAGGGCGCCCAGAGAGCCTCGCTTCGCCTGCCGGTACTGAGCTGAAGGTCACACAGCACAAAAAAATACTAACACTCACATAATGCTTAGTTTGACTTGTTTCTGTTAGTTTTACAATCTCAAATTGCAAATGGCCGCCTTTCTAAAGTAATGGCCCAAGTCATTTTTTGCCAAATGTAAAAAAAAAGTCATTTATTTTAAGAGCCTGGACTGCATTTTTAGAAGTATTTGACACCCAAATGGAAGTAAATTTTGCACAATAAGTCTCCATTTAAGCCGAATTTAATGTCATTCAGGGAGAAAATGGGTTTTATGTATTTTTAAGCATATGGGAAACGGTTTTAGAAGTTCGTCAGACAGATTTTGTGGAGGAGTTTGTGATTCCTACTTGACACTGAGGAGCGATGGCTCGTTTCAGGCAGAGCAGCTTCAAGAGTTGGAGCTGAAGCCGATTCCCTGGGCTTTTCCAACGCAGACATGCCTTTGTGATCTGCAGAGAAATAAAGAGAACATATGCATTGCAATATATTTGGCAGACCAGAAGTTAAACGAATCTATATCTAGGGGTGTAAGAAACCTTGTTAAATGGCGTTTTAACTAAAACTCTGAGGTGTGAGAATCCTTGTTAAATGGAGTTTTAACTAAAACTCTAAGGTGTGAGACGTTTAACTGAAGTCCTACAAGGGGTGCGAGTTTTAATGTTTTTATCTTTTTTAACCTATTTTCTTTTTCTTAAAAAAGTTCTGTTTTTCTGTTTATTCACTATCACATGCTGTCCTTACTTTAATTATGTAAAGCATTTTGAAATGTCTTGCTGCTGAAATGTGCTATACAAATAAAATTTAATTGATTGATTGAATAGAACAACACAAGACTGGTGGAAAGTGTATTTTATCCATCATAGTAAAAGGTTTATGCTCTAAAAACAAGAAAATAAGCAAGTCCTTAATATCATCCTAAAATAAATTATATGTACTGGATTTCTATAAATCGTCAAGGACGTCTTTCTTTAGAAGTGCAAATTGGTTTTGAGGTATATTTGTTAAAGTTGTCACCATGTTGAAAGAGTTTGTTATGAGAGAGATACTCTGTGAAAAGATCAATCTCTTCCACCTCCATCCTGGTGTCTAAAGAAGTGCACCGCTCCCGAATGAAAACAACCAATCAGAGCCAGGAGGAGGGCCTTAACGCTGTCAATCAATCTCATGTAGGCCTGTTGTGATAAATCAAATAATCGGACAATAAATTAAACCTATCAACCTCATTTTAATTATCGGCCTTATTGTCTCTTCCTGCCTTTTCTCCTTCTATTGATGACTGAGAATACATTTTATTTTTGTTTTTGGTTGTTTTGTTAATTTAATCTATGGCCTGAAATGTCATGCATTATTAGTAATTTCCATTAAATCAGTGTCAAAAGGTCTTGAAACAATATTATTGTTTATCGCATTAATTTTACATAATTAATCGTCCAGAAAAATTTGTTATCGTGACAGGCCTAATCTCATGTATTTGCTGTTACATGTACTAATGGTGGAGAAACAGCTTATAGTTACAGGAAAACTGTTTAACCACAGTTATCAGTGGCTATGCTAACTAGACTGGGCATTATTGACTGGCACTATTAGAGGGTTGATTGTCAGCTCTAAGACCCCCTCCTGGCTCTGACTGGCTGTTTCTAGATAGCGTTGAGAGAAAACAATGCAAAATAAATTGATTATTTGTCTCATACCATCACCACTTAATGATAGCTTCAACAAATATGTAAAAATATAAACTTTAATTAAAGTTAGATACCGCAGCTAAAACTTCAGGGATCTGTGTCAACTCCTCTCAACAACCTGAGCTAAGGTCCGTTTTATTCCGACTCTTACCCGTCGAGTCTTACCCGTCTCAGTCGCCGCTTCTCCTCCCAGCTTGTCGAACGTGTTGAACGAAATGTCCAGGTATTCCCTCTGGATGGCGCTGACGGCGATCTTCCTCTGCTTCCGCTGCCGAGGAACGATCTGGATCTTGAACTCTGCTTCGTCGTTATCGTCTGCGATGTCGGGTTTGGGCTCACTGTCGGCTTCGTCCCCCATGTCTTCGTCTTCCTCATCGTCTCCATCCTCCTCTTCGTCGTTGCTGTCCGTCTTGCTTCTCTCTGGCGAGGAAAGCGGCTCGGCTTTGTCCTCCGGGATGTCCAGGAAGACGGTCCTGCCGGAGGGACTGGAACCGATCACAGAGGAGTCGTCTAACGAGGAGTCGGGGACATTCGGAGTCTTCCTCAGCAGATCTCTCTTCTGCTTCAGAGTCATCGGGCTGTCATAGGAAACGTTCTCCAGGCGTTCAGGGATTTCTAAAGAGGCGCTTGGAGTCAAACCTTTGAGTTTTCTCTCTGAAGATGGCAGCTCTTTCCCAACCACAGCATCTGGGTTGTTTTTTTCGCTGGAGCAGTCCTCAACGCTCACCTGAACCACAGGAGACAACCGCAACGTGTTGCTGCTAGCAGGGGACGCCGAGACCTTCGGACTCCCGCTGAACCTGGAGCCTATGATGGTGTTGAGGTCGAACTCTTCGTCGCTCTCCACGATCCTCAGCGGAGGCAGCGGTTCGAACACCAAGGAGTCGCTGTCGGACATGGAGAGCAGAGAGTGTTTTTCTGGAATGGAGGTGCAGTCTGACGACAGGTCGATGAGGTCCTGGTCCTCTTTCTCCTGAGCCGACCCTTCTAACGAGCCCTGGTCCAGTTTGTCCTCGAACGTCTCCATGCAGCTGAGCCGGACCTCTGGGATGACGGGTTTGGCCGTGTCCGACTGGCCGCCACGGGAACCTCGGCGATCCACGGGATCAACCCGAAACGAAGAACCGTCGCAGGATCCCTTTCCCTGCTGCCTGCGGGAAGAGGACAGGACCCCGGCGGGCGCCTGCATGTCGCAACGATCGATGCAGGACTTCCTGCGGTGTTCGTCCAAACTGAAAAGGATGGAGTCCGTGTTGGAAATGTCCAGAGACTTTTGCTTATGCATGGCCTGCAGGCGCTTCTTCCTGGTGCTCTCCTCCCTGACGCAGTGCAGGATGCTGTCCTGGAGCGCGCTGGCTTCACGGTACTCCGACAGCTCGATTTCACCTGGCGCACAGAACAAAAATGAAGCTGTTTGGACTGTGTCTCGCTGTCTCTCACAGCATCACAAAGGTCTTTGTGAAGCTCTCACAGCATCACAAAGTTCATAAAAAGTTGCATGTCATGATAACATGTTGAATCAAGAGCTCTTCTACAAAATGGCCGAATGTAATTTCCCCAAAATGCAGAATACGTATCCGCTCCCAAGTATAAGCGGATCATCTTTCCAAAGGCTGAATAATATCCTAACGTCTCCTCTGATGGCGAATAGATGATGAGCGCTGACGCCACAGCTGAATCATTCATCACTGCTGCTATTTTTAATGACTTATCACGTAAACAAGCTTATTTACGTGTGATTTTTATTTTATTTCTTATTTAATAGAAACACCACAGTTGCAAAATTGTGTTTTTGTAATTCAACAATAGTAGAATATAGACAAACATTTCCGCAGATACTGATGTGGTTTATAAAGGTGAAAACTTCTTACTTCTCTTGGCGTTCAGCTCCACTGGCTGATACTTCACAGACTTGCTGCCTCCAATCCTTTTCAAACGGGCAAAAAATGTCTGGGACTCCTTGTTGGCAGCTCCAGTCGGTGTGTCATGAACGTCTGACTCATCGAAGACGCTGTCTTCCTCTGACGTAGAGAAACAATACAGGATATGCGATTTATCAAAGATGATCTATCATACTAGCCTGAACAGATTAGGATTGGTCCATGGCGATACAAAACATGTTCATTACGTTTTTGCACAAAATAATTTTAGATAATGAGATTTTAGTCCTTCATTTCTTTCAGAATAAGCTGTTTTAGGGCCTCCTGTCACTTTAAATCCAAATAAGCTGCTGCTGGTAACAGCCTCCAAATCAAGGTTTACACTCACACGTGAAAATGGCTGCAAAATGATGAGTGACTATACAACTGTACAGATTTGAAAAGCAGAAGTGGAGCCTCCTGTACAGCCAACAAACAAATGGTTTCTGGAAGGTAAGTCAACAATAAAACACTCGTCTTTTCCAGCAGCCACTGTACATTGGTAAAACCAGCTGACCAAGTGTGCTGGAGCTTTACTTGGGTTGCTAGGTAACAGGCTGGATGTGGCTGGGGTCTGTTGGTCTTACAGAAAATCTCAAAAAGCTTTCATTTTGTTATTAAATATCCACATATACCTAAATATGTTAGAAAAATTCACAGGTTGCTTCACGATCTAAGAATCAGTTGTTATTAGCGACTCATAAAATGGACGAGTTATTAAAGCGTTTCTTTTTTTACCTTTCTCCTTCTCGCTGTAGCGGCTTATGTTGGAGTTGTCGCTGTAGAGCGGCCCGGCGGCGGCGTGCGGGCGGCAGCTGTGGTACTGAGCGTTCAGGGTGTTGATGGTGATGTGCACCAGGTGAAGCACCACTTTACTGCCATCCATTTCTCGATAAGGGTACTGCAACACATCAAGTACATGCTCTGAAGTTCAGAGTCCACCCTGGTTAAAGTTTCTAATTTTTCTGACTGAAGATATTTGCTGCTTCCTGACTTTTTTATTCATTTTCTTCTATTTCTATGGATTTTTGGACTATCTTGGCTCATCATGATAAATAAAGTGTTGAAATCAACATGAAGAATATCAATTAAAATATATTTTCTTACTTGTTATTTTGTGCCATTAACAGTACAGCCAGTAATTTTGTAAACTGCATAACTGGACTCGTTTTAGAGGTTGTAATTCTTCTGAAATATTCATTTGGAGATTTTGCTCCTAAAATAAATGTTTATTTTATTTAAATGTGGAGGGCGCTGAATAAATTTGGTTGAAACCAGAAATTACCAAACAATATAAAGCAGGCTAAATTTCTTTCCTCACTTTGAATGTAACTCAAACTCACCAAATTACCAAAAACTACTGAGAAACCTGTGAATATATTTTTTTAATAGTTTAAAACGCAGTTATAAAAAAAGTGATATTTTAAAATATCAAGAATTATTCATGGAAGGTTTTTGCTGAATTGAGATTTTTTTAAAAATGGTTTGAAAATATTGAATTGTAACATATAATTATCGCGATACTTCAGTTTAAGAAACCATTGCTGCAAATGACTTCTGTGCCGTATTTTTTTCTTGTAGAAATACCTTGTAGAGGATAACAAGCAGGGCTTTGAGCCACATCTGCCGAATATGCGGCTTCAAAGCCCACAAAGAGCATCGGGGCGGCTGCTGAAAATAGTGTCTGAGCTGTGGACAAGCGCAGTACTTCAACACCTGGACCACCAGGGGGAGCAGCTGCTTTCCCAAACCGATATTATAATCCATCACCTGAAGGAAACCACAGTCAGACTCACATTGTTTACAACTCAAACACAATGAAGTGATAAAAAAGTGGGAAATTAAATCAGATTTCAGTCACTTGTGCAATCCCAGCAATGAAGGCGTTGAAGCAGGTGGAGGTTCGCATCTTCTGAGGTGCGATCATGAAGCAGCCTTCCTGTTGGTCGTAACCCAGCAGCACGTACAGGTGCCTCTTCACGGTGTTGAACGCCTTGGCGCTGCTGATGTCAGCGTCGGCGCTGCTCTGGTCTTTGGCCATGAATTTCATGAGCACCATGATGAGCTGGTGAACCGTCTGGTGGTCGATGCCGGCGTCTTCGGGCAGCAGGTCTCTGATTATGGTGTCGTCCTCAGGAGAAGGAGTCTGGCCTGCAAGAGGTGCTGAAGCGTCAGGGTTAAAGTGCAGGAGGAAGCGTGCTACAGGGAGGAGGGGAGGGCAGGGAGCAGCAGCGGGGTGGGGAGGGGCGTAACAGCACAGAGGTGGGGGAGTCAACTCAACCTGTTCAGGGATAACGGAGACACCATCATGGAGCATAAACACAGAGTTTATGGGGTGTGGAAATGGGACAGAAAAACAAATGAGCAGCAATCTGTTCGCAAAGGTGCACATCTTAATTATTTTTGTTTTATATCTAAAGACTCAACTCATTTAGAATAGATTAGATCCCCAGGGGAAAATTGCTTATTCCTTGACAAGCTACTCCATCTAAGGTGTTAAATATTAATAATACAAATAACAGATAAAGTTGATAAAATATATGTATACCTAAAGTGATGTAAGTAATTCAGTATGACTGAATATAAACAAATAATTAACAAAGAAAGAAATAAGCATGCGGTCATTTTCTTAAACAGGAGTTTTTTTCTTGTGTCAAGAAGGTAGACACTTTCCAGAAGACTTTCATAATATTCTGAATTTTTTTAAAAACATTATTGTGTATCAGCTGTATTAAATATCGACTGAATAACAGAAAATTGTAGGTTTCTCGTGGTACTAACCTTAAGCTATATTTATAAAACAAAAAATAACCTGGATCTTTCTATCGCTGAATAGAAAAATAGATGAAATATTTGAAACACGTCATTCTCCACGAATAGAGAGACGTTCATGCATTAGTATCGCATGAAGAAATGTTAAAATTCCGCTTCAATAAGTGTTTTAACTCACCACAGACCTGAAAACCATCTGCGCTTCTTGGCGCCATGTTTTTTTTAGCCATCATATAACACATTTTCTTTTATTCGTTTTTCTGTAATCACATCCTCGCCTTCATAGCACATAATTAATTTTTAGTTGATAAGTTGTCGCTTAAGAAGCATTTCAAGTGTTTCTATTTCGAAACAGAAACGCATAAAGTACATTTTGAATCCCAAACCGGACTCTGTTCCAACCATTTCTCTTCACCCCGCCGCCATCTTTGTTTCTGCAACAACGGCTCCGCTTAAGAATGACCAGCGGCGCCCTCTGCTGGATGGCGGCCAAACTACAACACTGACCAAACTAATTTTAATCTAACCATTAACGGACAATTAATCGTAAATTAATTAATGATTGCATCCCTAAGCTTAATTAATATGATTTTCACTTTTAAGTGTTAGACTGAATTACTTTGTTTCTCCCCAATATGATGCAGTTGTATGTTTCGGATCTGGGTTGTAGTTTACCTGGCAGGACTTTCTCTATCATATCTCCAAGTGCCGGTGCAGATTGCTCTTGCCTTGTAAGTCTTAGTGCTAAGAACCACAGATGAAGAACAAAATTTGGGTAAATGTACAGGAAGAGATGGAACTGGACACATGATCTTCGAGCATGTGATTACAAAAACAAAACCACACGTTGCAAGTGAAAACATGATTCAAGACAAAAACCATGACATGTCCATACAAGTCAGACTCTTTGTAAATGAATGGCATGGAAGGAAATTCTTTCTATGTTAAAAACAAAGAGCATCACAAACTCAGTAAAGAAGAGAAAACATAAAAAATGTGCTTGGACTTTGCTCAGATTAAATGTGGGAACAAATTGTTATTATTGTAACAGAAGAAACTCAAAGCAGATCTTTATCAGATATGAATCACAAAAATAAACAGGATTAAAACAGAAATCAGCAACAAAAGACAGAAACTAAATAAATGAGAAAAAAACAACTCCTTTCAATGTTTTAATGTGCATTTAAAAGGTCAAAGGTTTTTTTATTTTTAAATTAAGTTACTCCCACTTGATCAAAATTAATAAAGCATTGTAATCTGACAATAAAACATTTAGAAGAAATCAGCCATTAATGTACACTCACACAGTGGTGAATAAAAATTGCTTTAAAGGAAATTATCAGTGGGAAATTTGATGCAGCCTGAACAAATGTACAGTAACTAATGTTTTCTTAGAGGTATGTTTTCAGAGTTTAAAGGATTTATTTCCAAGATCTTCCAAGCTAGAAGAGAAGAGTAAGGGAGGAAAAATGTCCAAAGCTCTCAGTGGGAACTGGAGCCGCCTCTGGGGAAGTTTCTCCATAAAAACCAATAAAAACCATTAGATGCTTTCCAGTCACCACATGTTTGCACACCAGGAAAGAGCCTTTCAGTCCCACTCTCATGGAATGTAAACATAAAGTTTTCTTATCTCTACTGGGACTTTTCACTTGAACTATGTGCTTTGCTCAGATCTGAAAATGCTAGTATTGATTCAATATTGATACAGACTTATCAATATTATCAATGGTTTGGATAAACCTTATTGGCTATATGAACTCATCCCAGAACATTGCAGCTCCAACTAATGATTATTTTAGTAATGTTTAGTTGCTAATGATCAGCGTAATTGTTACCAACTAACTGATTAATCAATTAATCAACTATCTGATTAATCAGGTACAAAATTTGGCATATTCTGCTGAGTTTTTATTTGATCCCCGAAGCTTTATTTATTTATTTTTGCACAATATAAAAAAACATGCACACAAAAAGATGCAAATAAACAATTTCACTCATTTTAAATAAAATAATACTATACTACTGTGTTAGCTATATATAACATAAAGTTAAATGACAAAATCAGGCAAAAGAAAAATGTTTCTATATCAAATTTATTAAACTTGAACAAAAGCTGCAGGTGTTTTAAAACAAACTTGTTCTTTATTAAGTGAAGTTTCTCACAGTTGGTTGAATAATGAGAAATTTTACTCAAGTAAAAGTATCAATACTTCATTACAAAAGTAAAAACCATAACATAGTAAAAATACTCGTAAAAGTTGTTTTTTTTCCCAAAATGTTACTCAAATAAAGGTAACTAAGTAAATGTAACTGGCTACTACCCAACTCAGGAGTCAGTTGAATAGACTCAGTCATATTTGTCTGAGTAACTTTTTTGGGGAAAAATTACTTTTATAAGTAGTTTTACTACATTGTAGTTTTTACTTTTATTTGAGAAAAATGTTTGAATACTCTAACCACTGTAAGTAACTTCACAGAACAAAGAAAAAACAAAAAACGTTTCAGATATAGACACACCTGCATTTTATGTGTATAAATTTTACTTAAAAGGAAAAATAGTGATGCTTTATAATAAAATTACACAAGTAAAACATAGTAAAAATACTCTTGAAAGTATTTTTTCCCAAAAAAGTTAATTAAGTAAATGTAATTAGTTACTACAACTTCAAGTCATTTGAGAAGAGTAGTAACAACTATTTTATTTTATGTACTCAGTTAAATTTGCTTGAGTAACATTTTGGGGAAAAGTGTTCTTTTATAAGTAGTTTAACTACTACTTACTTTTACTCCAGTAAAATGTCTGAATACTCTACATACCGTGAGTAGCTTCACAGAATAAAGAAAAGACCAAAAAATGCTTTAGATACAGACACCAAGTGCACAAATTTTACTTAAGTAAGAGTAGTGATACTTCATAACAAAATTACTCTAGTAAAAGTAAAATGTAGTAAAAATACTCCTTAAAGTCATTTTTTCCCAAAAACTTACTCAAGTAAATGTAACTGAGTAAATGTTTCTAGTTACTCAGCTCTGCTTTTAGGACTCCTGTGTCTTTAAAGCTCTTTGCAGACAGCGACTGACTGCTGGTTTCAGTGCAGTGAGGTCAAAGGTCAGACGTATCATCTGGTTCTACTCACGAAGTCGGTTGCTCAGCGACTCTGGGAGGGAAAAGGTGCGTTTCGATTCCTCCTGGCCTCCCTTCACGCTGTCGCGTAGCGAGCGCACGCTCTTCTGCTGGTTCCTGGCGAAACGCGCCCGCCGTATCTTCCACATCGCCGCGTCGCTCAGGTTCGCCACATTGGTTCGCACAGCTGTGATCGCTATGAAAAAGAAAAGAGGAACGTTAATCTGTGAAGACGATGGGCTGTGATTCATCGAGCATGATGGCTACGTACTGGTTGGGAAGGGAAACTCCTTGTTGCAATCCAGGTGCAGCTGAGCCTCCAGCGATAGCGTCTCAAAGCGGTTGACGAAAAATTCCCAGCTCAGAGCAGGAATGTCTTTCTTCAGGAAGTGCAGCAGGAGAAGTTTGCTGAGAATGATGGGCCGATCCCTGACGACCGTGTCAAACTGGAAGTCCAGACACAGACACAAACCCTGCAGAGCCAACAGGTCCACAAACACAACAAAGAATCCGTATTCAATATTGATCAAGACGTTCACACGCAAAATCAAAATGTCTTTAAGCAGAGATTGGTAGTAACTAGTTGCATTTACTTCCACAACTTTTGGAACATTTACTTTTAGGAGTATTTTTACTATGCTGTACTTTTTACTTTTACTTGAGTAATTTTATTATGAAGTATATCTACTCTTACTTGAGTAAAATTTGAGGATCTTCTAGCCACTGAATGAAAAACAAACATGTTTTAACAAGAAAAAATTACCTGACACAGAAACACACCTGCAGTTTTTGTTATAGTTTATAGGTTTATTATTGAAAGAAACTGACTTTGAAAATTTTTCTGTTGCCTGATTTGGTTACTTTTTGTTACTGATATGAATTAATACCGAAATTTACACTTAACCTTACACTTTTATATTATTTCATTTTTAAATATTAAAGGATTAATAATTTGGCCAGCTACCCAGTACTTGAGTAGACTTTTTACCAAATACTTGTTTACTGTTACTTGAGTAATTTCTTGGCTGGCTACTTTTTACATTTACTTAAGTATAATGTTTGGTTACTTTGTCCACCTCTTCCTTTAAGCAATTTGAAAAAAAGGTGAGTCATCACAAAAAACAGACACTTCTACTCTTTATAAGCTTTGAAACAGCACATACATTTATACAAATAGTTCCTCAGAAAAGAATAAAAACTTGGGACATTAGTCATGACAAACATTTGATTTGCACAACTTCAAAACAGGAACAAGAGACTCCAAAGTTTCCTACATATGAGTTATTTTCTGCTATGGGCTGACCTGCAGCGCCGGCCTCTTGATGGTGTCCAGCAGCAGTCTGGCCCTGGTGGCCACCGAAGGGTTGACGTCCTCCACCGAGGCCAGAAAGCAGCAGAAAGAGTGGGCTAAGGAGTACTTCAGCAGGTGGTTTTTGGTCACAGCGCTGATGTCCAGAAAACGACACAGCACCGCCACCTTCTCGACTAGAGAGAAGGAAAAATGATCAGGAACAAACTGTGAATAACAGGAAAGAAGCTACCACATGCTAGGGACACAAACAATTAATAGTCAGTCGATGAATGATTTATTAGATTAACATTTTTTCCAACTTATTAAAACATCCACTTTAAACGTCCTTTTAGTGTTGTAGTTTGGCCGCCATCCAGCAGGGGGCGCAGCTGGTCATCCTTAAACGGAGCCGTTGACACAGAAACAAAGATGGCGGCGGAGCCAGAAGAGTAACGGTCCAAATTTTTATTTAAGTCCGGTGTGGGATGCAAAATGCATTTTATGCGGTTCTGGTTTGAAATATAAACACCCGACAAGCTGCTAATGTTTAATTTTAATACCTCTGATTTAGTTGTGCTGAATTAAACGTTTGATTTTGAGGGTTTTGTGAGTTAAAGCACTTCATGGGGCGAAGTTTTAACGTTCCTTCAGGAGGAACCACAGACATGAACGTTCCTCTGTTCATGGGGAATCAATTGTTTTTCGTATTTTATTCTTTCCATCTTTTATTTTTCTATTCAGCAACCTAAGAGGGGCCTCTACTATTACATTTTATAAATATTTCTAAGTTTAATAATGTTAGTAAACGTCATTTTTTTTATTTAGTCAATACTTAAGTGTTGCTAACACAAAATAATGTAAAAATTGTATATTTTAAAATTCTGGATGTTATAAAAAAATTAGCCCTTTATGTTCTAGAAATAGTTACAAGTCAGTTTTATTTCAGCATGGCTGCTTACTAATTAATCATAGTCAATTGATAAAATCAAATCAATTTTAGATGAATTCATTAATCGATAACTTGCATTTCTACAACATGCCCATATGCAATTCATGTAAAGAAGATGATTTATGGTGTTTTAGCTATTGTATTTTTATATCTATAATGTTAAAGTGACCAGTAGAATCAAGAAACAATTTGAATAACACCTGCTACACAACATGAAAGACTTAAAGATCTCAAAAATCAATACACAACGTTTCAATCTAAAAAACAAAACAAAAACAAAGACTTTCTGAGAAACAAAGTCATTCTCATCAATCGGTTAAGGGAATGAGGAAACGGAGAAAACATGGAGAACCTGTATTTAATTTCACGTAATTCCAAAAATATATATTTTTGAAGGCAGACGTTGTAATTCCCACACAGGTGCAATAATTGATCGTTTTATACCCTGGAGGGAGTTTAGTCCTCACTTTGAGAATCACTGCTTTAGAAAAATGTGGAAATCTCATGTTGACCACTAGGTGTCAGTATGGGAGAACAATTGCGTTTAGGCCGCAGTTTGAAAACCTGTTGGTGCCATTTAAGACTGAGATACATTAAAAAATAATGCCAACATGTCCACATTTATAATTTCTGACACCACCTTTAGATAAATATATAGTTTCTGCTTAGAAAGTCTTATTTAATAAATTCCAAAACTCATCTTTTTCCAAACCTTTACTGATTCTTTGTGTTACTTCTACTTATTTCCAATAAACCCAGATATCTACTGTCACCGTATCATTTGCCTGGTGCTTTGTGTCAACATTGTAAAGCTGCTCTCCATCTGCCATAAGGCAGGATAACCATTATTAATTACTAAGCTAATAGGACTGGCACGAGTAATCAGCTTAATCGTGATTAATCCTTTATTGAAATTATCCTCAACTAATTTATTAATCGATTAATCATTAACTGAAGTATTGAGACAAAAATAGGTAAATTTGGTGAAAGAACAAAAGAGTCAAAGCCGTAATTAAGCCAAAACTGTACCAAAAAATGTAACAATTTTTCATTTAAGATGGAAAAAAAATCTCAAGTGGCAAAATTTTAACCACAAATCTGTTTAAGCACTTTTTACTATCTAATCCAACAAACAGACAACAGATCAGTCCTGCATTTATTTATGTTAAGTGAAAGAAATGGAGTTGAATTTTCACACATACATGTTAAAAGTATGTTTTTTATCTGCAGATGCACTTTGCTACAAATAGTCAAGCATTCACTGAAAGCAATGGTACATTATTGCACTAATATTTGAAATACATTTGAAAAATTGCATTTTTTAAAATTAATATACAAAAAGCTTAAATGGTGAAATGAAAAATTAGCAGAATACTCCAGTAATCAGTTAATCATCAGAATAATTTTAAGTTTCATCTCTAAATCCTAAAACGTCTCATTTGGCAAAACGCACCATAAAAACACAAGTTTACTAATTCGCAAATTCCTGTGCAGGGAAAATATTGCATAATATATATTGATGTCAGTAAAGATCAGGATACTGAAAATCAAGCCGTCTCACCAGCTTCAAAGCGTATTTTCCAGTCTTTGCTGTTGAAGTTTGTGTTGATGAGCTTCCAGAAGATGTCGGCTCCGTGGGACAGCGACAGCGCGTGGAGGAGCTGCGGCACGGCCAGCGAAGCCAGCTGGCAGAACTCGGACTTCAGCATCGACCACAGGCTGAAACACAGAACGCACCAGGAGTCACGGAGCGATCCGAAACTGACCTGACCGACTGGCTGCAGGCCTGTCACCATAACAGATTTTACTGGACGATAAATTGTCCAAGGACTTGTTGCGATAAATGATAATATTGTTATTTTGAGACCATTTTCCAGCAATATAATAACAATAATTGCATAATAATGCAAGAAGACATTCTCAAGGATCAATAAACTTAAAATTTTAGGGAAAATTTAAACACTGCAACCAGAAGACATTTGAAATATCCAAAATGAGTAACAACAAATGAATGAATTATGATGTCTGTGTGAAGGGACAGATGAGAGCGAAGACTTTTGTCATTCAGTTTTAGGTAAAAAGAGAGAGAAAAGAGAAAAACAATAAATCAAGCAAATGAAAATTATTGAGTTTCTTTACATTTTTCATGCAATTAATTGATTTATTTTTTATTGTGACAGACCTACAGGGGTGTCCAAAGTACTGGACGGTATTTAAGAGCAAATTTCACATTTCAAGAATGGCCTATACTTGGCTTGTTGGTTAGTGTGGAAATGGAAAAAAAAGTATTAATTGGGGGTTTAACTATTAATTTAATTTATTAGTAATAGGGACCAAAAACAACCAGTTGCTTTTATGAAAATGCAGACTTAGGGATGCACACAGGAAAATAAAGCAGCAGTGAGCCATAAACTGTTCTTGGTGCTAAAAAGAGACAAAACATTTCAGAAGAAGATAAAACATTCAGGATATGATATGCTGTTTTGCTTTGTTTTGTTTTAATCTGGAAAACCTGCAAGACCCTTTTAAGTTTTAAGCTTACAAATAACTACAGATAGTATCTGACGGCTTTGCTCATTTCATCAAAATATTATTTGTTATTTAGCAGGTAAAAATAACAAAATAAAATAGTTAGAAGCACTAAAAATTTTGTGGCGCCTGGAGAAGTTACAACTTGACCGTATGGCAGAAGGTTTGGACATCCAGTGTCCTTTCTGCACCTGGGGATGAGCATCTTCTCCTGGATGTAGGCCAGGAACTGCGGATGATCCTTACAGGCCAGGTACAGACACTCTCCATGCAGGCACAGGATCTTCAGGCAGTTCAGCATGTTAAACAAGATGTCAGGCTCCTCAAACTTGGACATTTCCTGACAACACAGCAAAAATCCATCACTAACAAATCAAAATGCACAAATCAGCATGAACTGGTTCAGAGCAGCTACCTGCAGGATGGTGTATATCAGCTTTAAGGACACAGGGAGCTGCTGGTAGGAGAACTTCTTGTCAGAGTTGTTCTTCATGGCTGGAAGGAAGAAAACGATTCAACACAATTCAACTAAATAATAAACACATTTCCAGTAAATTGTATATTTTTTGTTTATTACATTAGATTTTTTACTGTAAAATGAAGATAAAATAAAAAAGGACATAAAATGTGTGCTTTTTGGTTAATCGATGTTGATGTTGATGCATATCAGTGACTCTGTTTCTCATCTGCTTTAAATCGGGACAAAATGTTTTATGAAATCTTTTACTTCATCTTGTTCAAACCTTAATTAGTCCTGAGTGAGTATGGAGAAACTGAACCAAACAAATTCGTTTTTTCACGGCCCATGAATTAAGTTTTAATCCTTTTTCCATCTATAAACTGCATCTAAGTGTGACAAATAAAGTTGTTTGTTTCTGTTTCCATTCAGCCACAGTGAAACTGCTCCGGACCTGGGTTCTCAGGTGAATTGTTGTTGGGGTTGTCGTTGTTTGGCTCACTTGGGTTTTCTCTTTCCTCACTTCCATTTTCCATCCCAAGAGAGAAGTCTGGTTGACACGGGATCAGCGTGTCCTCCAAGCAGTCCGTCGGCTCCTACAGAGACAGAAAACGTCTCACTGAATCACGTCTAGACGTTTGGATTCAGACTGTAGCTAAACTTCACTTTCCCAACTCTTCTTCAGGAAAATGTCACTAAATGAAGAAGCTGAGAGACGGTTTGAATAACCAGTCAAATTTGGGGTTCAATCCGTGTTGCTATTTTAAAGATCAAAATAAAAATTATTTATATAAATAACATAATTACACAATAAAAAATCAGATGTATTCTTTAAAAAAAAAAATTTTAACAAAAGCTGCAGGTGTGTCTTTGTGAGTGAATTTTTGGTTGAAACCAAAAATTTTTGTTTTTCATTCAGTGGGTGGAAAATCCAGAAGTTTTACTCAAGTAAAAAGTACAATGCAGTAAAAATACTCCTAAAAATATATTTTTTCCAAAAACGTTGCTCAGGTAGACGTAACTATTTACTACACAGTAAAAATGCCAGTGTTGAATTAACACCCATAAGTGTCTATATGTGTCCAAGTCAGCTGGTGTTAAAGTAACACTTTTGAAAGTGTTAAAAGATTGACACCCATTTTTTTTGTTAAATTAA
>CAEGAF010194355.1:0-17408 GCA_903067075.1 Micropoecilia bifurca
GCTTTGTCTGGTTCCTCACCTAGGACCTGTCTGCCTTGGGTGACCCTACCAGGGGCATAAAGCCCCAGACAGCATAGGATCATTGGGACACACAAACCCCTCCACCACGATAAGGTGGCAGCCCAAGGAGGGGCCATTAAGGTTATATTTCTAGTCGAAACCTCTCAGCCTCGCACACTAGCTCCGGCTCCTTCCATTAAGGTTATATTATATTAAAAACAGTCAAACTCCCTGCGACACATATAGGATGTTACAGACGACACCAATCTCACAGTCCAGCTCACTGATTTTATGTTTAATGTAACTTAAATTATTCACATTCAATTCTCCTACTGTTTTTTATGTAGCACATTAAAAACATTAAAAGCCTTCAGGAGGTTCGTTCATTTCACTGATGTTGATTTGATGGGGCAGATAAAGGAAGGCAGACCTGTTAGCTTCTGCCAGCACATTTTACACTTTACACATAATACTTATTAAGGTGAATGTGATGTTTTGAACTATTAAAATAAATAATTATACGGATTTTTAGAGAAAATTGCAAGTACTTGTTGATATTAGCATTTTGTTGGTGGTTGTGGTGCCTTTTTAATGGATCTTCTCTCATTGAGGCCCATGATGTTATTTACAAGAGAGAAATGGTTTGATTAAATAAACATTACATATACAGCAAATAAGAGATTTGACCCAATTAAATAACCAGCATAAAGAAATGAAAACAGAACAAAGAACCAACCTGTGACTGACCTGCAGCAGCTGTCAGAGCAACGAACCGACTGGATTACAGCCACAATTTATGCAAAGAAGCATCAGAAAATGAGACAGAAGATGGAATAAAGAGACTGAAGATAAACAGAAGTGAAGGATGGATGGAGAGGAAGTGAATGAGAGTTGAGAGGTTTTGAATATTTTTCCCATTTCTGATATTAATCTGCAACCTTTGCAACCTAAAGAGCCATTTTGCTTAAAAAAAGGGGAAAAAGACATTTTATAAATTGAAATACTTTAGAAAATGTGTTTTAATCTTCAAAGGATTGCAATTCTATCTAAAGTTTTAAGATTTAAAAATAAATATAGAACTAAAATCCTGCAAAAAGAGGATTGATATGTTTTTTTGTGGGATGGAAAATGATGTAAAATAAAAAAGCAAATTGGTTCCAACCAACAGGTGATAAGAAAACTAATCTGTAAGCATATTACTGGTTATTTAAGTGTTAAATTTAAAATATTCTGCTCTGCCTCTGCTGTGAATCAGCTGATTCACAATAGAGGCATAAAGGAAAATTTGTGTTATTTTCCTTGATGTAGCGTCTTTACCAGCTGATCTGATGACATTGTCTCCTCCACTGTTAAAAACTCTTTTAGAGCAAAAAAAAATAAACGTGAATCTGATGAATGAAATCAGCATAAAAGATCATCAGTGGGTGGGAACTATTTCCTGCCCAGGATTCAGCCTGATCAGATCAGGCTGTGCATCAAATGAAGGATTTAAGAGTCACTGGTTTGAACACGGTTTTCATTACTCGCCTGGAAAAAAGACGTCAGAAGCTTTTATGGAGCCGAATGAATCATAAATCACCTGATCAGCGTCTGAACAGGCGATCTGCTCCGTCTTCAGGTCCAAACAGCTTTACGACCCGATTCCTCTTCGTTTTGTCTCCATTATGTCACATTATGCATCACATGAAAGCAGACAGAAAAAGACATTAACCACCAACGTGAGGAAAGATGTGAATCTGTCCTGATGTGACGCTGGAACTGTAAACGGCACAGATGAAAAATAACAGATCAATAACTAATACGGAAACATCTTAGTGACAATACTGAACACAGGAAAATAACTGAATATGAAAAGACAAATTTAACACAAATAAACCACAAGGAACTGATGAAAACAAACATCCAAGGTTTGTAACACATTCTGCCGTTTCTACTTCATTCTGAAAAGTTTGACTTTATTCTGTAAAGAAAGATAATCAGCTACAAAAAACACTTTTTTACGCAATTGGTTCAAGAATATCTGTCAGTTTTTCAGTCTCAATGTTTCTGACACTTTAAATTGAACAGTTTGCAACCAAACCTTACATTATATGAGCAAAAACATTCATCCACCTCCATGTGAAGCTGCGTTATGAATATATTTGTGAATCTCTGCTCTTTTGGTAAAAATTTAATTGCGTGCTTTGAGTAGGTAAAGGCAGATTCAAGGTTCATTCATTTGTTTTACAAAGAAAAAGTCAAAAAATGAACAAGCTTCAGGAATTTCAGCGAGACGAGAAAATCAAACTGAATGAAAAGGCGATTTAACCGGAGGAAATAAATTAATCATTACTTTATCAACAATGTGGAGCTTCCTGCCTTAGAATAAAAATAAAGCTTAGTCCGTAACTCGGGTTCATTCAGGCAGCTTCACTCAGAGAAACATTTCTGCAGCCAGAGCAAAAACGACAAAGAGGAGGAGACCTGAGACGTCCTCAGGCAGATGGACAGACGTCCTCAGGCAGATGGACAGACGTCCTCAGTCAGATGGACAGACTCACTGGATGCTGCCAGTTTGTTTATTTCTGGTCCCTGAATGCAGAACGGACAATAAATCGACGATTATTGTCAGAATCAGAGAAAGAATCAGCAGCGTCAGCAAAATGAAAAGAAGGAAAGGAAAGAAGAGCTGAGTTCAGTCCAACCTGTTAGAAAAAAAGAAATGTTTATCCTCTTCATCATCCTCATCATCATCTTCCTCTTCTCACTCTATGTTACAGTTTCATTTCCAGGTCTGTCCAGATTTACATCAAGTCAAATAAAATGACCAAATCACAGAAATTAGTTCTTTTTATTCATTTTTTTCCTCAATATTCAACCAGCACCAATAGGAGAGAAGATGAGCTACTTTCATATTAGGATGATGATGATTACATTTTGTATCTGAAACTTACAGAAAACTGCAGAACAGCTGAAACACTGATGACCTTTAAATCTAAACTAAAAACTGTTCAGATTTGCTTTCAAGCCATAATAAATGAAACACTGAGCAACAGATTTGATGAGTATCAATGATTTTGGTGAAGGAACTAATCAAAATGAGATGTTTGTTTCTGGTTTTCTTTATTTTTGACTGCATGGAGTTTTAATGATGTAAAGCTTAAATGGTGTCGTTACTTTGAGCCCTAAATCACCACACACACACACACACACACACACACACACACACACACACACACACACACACACACACACACACACACACACACTCTCTATCCCAACCATGCTTCACTTACCTCCTCCAACCTTAAATTAAAGTAAACCTCTTTCCCATCTTGCACTTTCTCTTTGTTCGACACAATTCACCAATAATATCCAAAAACCTTTTCTTGTTACAAATTACAGCTAAACTATTTAGCAGAAAAACAGAAACTGAATGTTTTCAGTGGAAACAAACATGAACATTTGGATCTCAATCCTTGGCATGTTGAGACTCCATGGGATGAAATTTGGCTCAACTTAGCCCAAAATCAACATTTAGACTTTATTTGAGCCAACGGCTAAATGCTACAATTTAATCTTCAGTTTATGACTTTATGTTGCAACTTATAATTGATTTATAAAAGAAACTTAAAAATATTACGGTTTAAACACAATACGTATGAAACTTATGACAGATTAAATTAAGAGTGAAAAACGTTTTAAAAAATAAAATTTTACAACTTCACCAAAGTGGCTAAGTTTGTATTTATTTACCACTTGTCCCTTAAACATATTTTTGATTTATTTCATATTTCTATAGTTAATAGTAACTATAGAAAATTATAGCTTCTATAGTGATTTGCATGTTGCATTTCCACCCAGGCATTTGTTGTTTTTTTTATCCTAACAAAACTAAACCATTGGATTAATGTAAATTTTTCTTCTATTATAAGAAGTTTTTTGGTAAATTGCTTCTGTTAGTTTCTTTCAAACTCACCGTTGTTTGGCTGCAGCAGGTGGGCGGGGCCAGGCAGCACTTCCTGCTTACATCAGCGCTGACGTCACTGATTGCGTCACTGGGTACAACCACGTGGAGGGTTTTCCTTTGTGTTGTATTTATTATCTTAAAGTAACATTTCGAGTTGACCTGTATTAAATGTTTGTGTTTGTAAACCTTTAGTTGTGTATTTCAGTTAGTAAATCAGATTATTAACCTTATTCCTGTTTTGCTGTTTGGATTTGTTGTTCAAATTCTTTAAAAAAATACATTAAAAGTTTGACATCCGGGCAGCGATGATGTCAAAGAATAAAATAAAATCACCAGCAGAAAACCCAGAGATGGACTCAGGTACGATTAGCACCAATCAAACATATTTTTACTCAAATAAAAGACAAAAGTATCAATCCTAGAAATTACCCAAGAGTAACAAAGTATTTACTAAAAAACATAGTCTACTCGAGTATTGCGTAACTGATAAATTATCAATCTTTTAATATTTAAAAATTACATCATCAAATGAACCAACATCTAAAGTTAAGTGGAATGTTTGGTATTTTAAATACAAAAAATGACAATAATTTATACAAATTATTGTCATGTTATATTGTCAAAATATAACAAAATCAGGCTACATATTGTTTTTTTTAAATGATTTACTTTCAATATAAAAAGGTATAAAACTTTAATAAAAACTGCAGATGTGAGTCTGTGTGACGTCTCTTTGGTTAGAAAATTCAGAAATTTAGCTCAAGTAAAAGCAGTGATACTTCATCATAAAAATACTAAAAGTAAAAAATACAGCACAGTAAAAATACTTCTAAAAGTACATTTTTCAAAAGTTACTCAAGTAAATGTAACTAGCTGCTAATAAACTCTACACTAGTGTGACAGACTTCTGAAAGTCATGTCTTTGTCTTAACTTGGTGACAAATATTAAATTATATAATTTCTTAGAAATAAGACCAGGGGTTGCTGAGCTTGTCAGGTACATGGAGCCAGAGGCAGGTTAACAATTATAGTTCTGGTCTCTGCTTCCAAGAAAAGCTCTTGGTTTCCTGGTTCCGACCAGCGTGGGGCCCAGTCGGCTTCCTGCCGGGTCTGTGTTCTGCCTCCGCTTCAGACGCAGAGCTGGACCCACTGCAGAGCCGTGTGGTGATGTTGGAAGACAAACATTTGTATCACCGCGGGTCTAAATGAGCCCACAAAGGTCCGACTCGTTTGTCTGGTGGCCGAGGCTCAGCCTGGCCTTTTCAGCCGCCTAATTAAACTGATTAAGACTCAAAGGGAGCTAATGAGAGTGACAGAGCGTCTCTGCAGCAGAGCGGGTCTGAGTGTGTGTCTGGTGCCATGGCCAGTTTGACCGGTTTGGGTTGACAAGGTGTTGCAGGTTAATGCGACACAAACACCAGGATCGTCTCCACGGCTCTCAGCTCCGGTTAGAGTCAACATGTTTCCACATCCTCATTACGTTTCAGTGTCGGCTGATTCTGTCAGCTCATTGTGAAACCAGTCTGAGGAGGATAACCTACATCTGCTGTTTACCACGACTTTTACTGACTCCTTACTGAGCTTCTGTGGTTTAATGATACAACTTTTATCACCCATTCATGTTGCGTTTAGTAAGAGTCTTAATGGTGAAAACAGAGAGAAAAGATTCACTCTGACCACTTCACGACCCCATTTACCACTTTTACCCTCTGGCTGGATCTAAACCCACAGCAGACGAGAGATCAACAAACTAATGCTGCCTTGAAGCTGCTATTAACAGCCAACATGTCAGACAACCAGCAAAATTCGCTCCAGGGTCACAGACTGTAATCAGCCATGATTCTGCTAATGACATTTCAGTTTTGGTTGAGACAAGCAGGCAGAATGTATGAAGCTGTTTGATTTGTGAAGATGTTGAGTAACGATCAGCTCACAGGATTATTGGCCAATAAGTAAAAATCCAAAACTCAAAATAAACTCATGTATTTTCAATTGTGAGAAAAAAGAGGAGGCTGAAGCAAAAGTTAAAACTATTGGAGCAGTAACGTTATCTGCACATTGAGACATCTGTCTATCTTGCACCAACTGGTGAGAGTCCAGTGTTTTTTACTCACAGTGAGTCGATAGAAACCACATCTTGTTCCTCATCCAATTAATCTGTTTGTAAAGATTAAACTTGGACGAACTGAGTCTGATCCAAACTGCTCCTTATTCTGTGGGGCCTTCCCTCCCTGAACAGGTAACATTTTGATGTCTGCAGTGAAGCATCCATCCACTGCGCTCTGAGACTTGGACTAGGCTGTTCAGAGTTCAAGCAGAACCCCAACTTATGGGAGTTTGTGTTTCAGTCTGGCTCAGCTGGATGCTGTAGATTAGTTCATTATCATCATCATCGTTACTTCAGAGCTTCACCACAGTGGTTTTGCCATCATGGTGTTGGTGGAGAGAAGTGCAGGCCTGGGTCTGCAGGGTAAACAGCACCGGTCTGAACACACAATCCTGCGGTTCTCCTGTCTTTAGGTTTCTGATCCAGGCTTTTATTGGTGTAAAACCACTAATCCATAAACAAAGGGGGGTTGAAAGTCCAATAATGACAGATTTCTGTCCCAGTTTGTGTGAATTTATGTGGCCACAGAGATAAATTGTAGGTTTTGTGTTCTAACGGCCATAGAGTGACCACCATGGAGGAGATTTGTTTGGAGGTCTGCAGGTTTATAAGGTCATTGTCTCCAAACATCATGATCTCATGAGTGAGACAAACTGGTTGGTGGCCATTTAAGAACAGGACAGCATGTTTGTTTAAACAGTTATGTTTTTAAAGCGGTTGGCTCTGTGGTTTTCTGGAGATGTTGGTGAGTTTCCTAACCTCAGTCCTCTGTTGTATCAGGTTCAGCTTTCTTATACAAATCTAAGATAAAACTAGACCAGAATCACTGGTTTCACCTACAGACCATTGCACTCACTTTTGGTTTCCTCACCATCAAACCTTAAATGTAAAACTAACCCTTGTGCTTCTGAGCAACACCAATAAAAATCCCCCTTTTACGAGCTCAGTTTCCCGATGACGCCTGTTATCTGCGCTGCAGTCGTTCCTCTCTGCTCTGCTGCTCTGCTTGGTTTTTAGTGTCACCAGGCAATGAGGCAGAAGCTCCATTAAAACCCCTCTGAGGAAAACAGTGACAGGCCAGTCAGGGTTCAGCCATTAGCTGCACAGCCAGCCACACATTTGCAAGTCTAAACCCTTTATTTACGTCTTCAGACGGACACAGTGCTGCTTTTTTTAAAATTATATATTGAGATGACTTTCTTGATACATATTTATTTCACATAATGTCCTGCTTCATTACCATTTCCCTTCCTCTTAATGTTAAGGAAACCTGTTTATTTCTTGCTGTGGACTGGATGCTGTCATTACTTGTTGATTTACCAACATAAGTTGCTTCCTGCTCTTCCTGAAAGCTGAAACATTTATTTAGATAACAGAAAGTTTTGACTCACATTGCTGAGCTTGTTGACCTTTAACCTTAAGTAGGAGCGTGTTGGACTCACTCCTCCCGTTCCACTAGGCGGCGCTGCAGTTTGTTCACATGGATTCTGAGAAGGTGAAAACTGAAAGCGACTCGATGGCGGACAGGAAGTAGTTTATGTCAGACGAAGCCAAATTAACCTTAAAAATACTTCTCTTTTATTCTTAAACAGTTTATTTTTAATCTTATAAACTACCAAAAAAAAAATTTTTTTTCTTACATGGCTGTTTTGGTAGATTAGCTGTAAACTAATGAAAACACTTGTGGTTTTCAGTCGTTCTTAGCAACTAAAAACGGTTTTATTTATTGCTTAATATGATTTAATGCTGATGTGTTTGTTACTGTAAGGATTTCAAACTAGTAAACTAGAAGGTTTTTAATTTATATTAGTTAAATTAAGCAAATTTTGGTGATATGAGCCTCTGGTTAGAATTTTATGTGATTCTAAGTGTTGAAACTTTGTTCTACTTTGTTGACAGCTTAACTGGTTTGACTGTAATTTACTTTTCAATAAATAACTAGCTTATGATGCTTTTAATAAACATCTTTTGCCAATTGATTTTCTGCCACTTTTTATGTGCAACATGTTTTCATTTAATTCTTGCCACTCAACAAAACAAACATGAATCTCAGACAAGCAGACAGGCTAGAAACATGAAAACCATAACAAGCTTTTTATTTTACAGCTGTTAAATTATAGCTGCTCCTCTTGTTGAAAATGCTGCGACTGGTGAGATGTCAGGGAGGGAAGTGATGAAAGGAATCAGAGCCGAAAGTAAAATATCCAGGAAATGTTTTTCCATCTGTCTGGTCACAACAGGAGGTCACTTCACCCACTTCACCCACTTCACCCACTTCATGCACTTCACCCACTTCATGCACTTCACCCACTTCATGCACTTCATCCACTTCAGCCACACGTCAGAGTTTCAGACATGGCAGAAACGTCAGAGACGGATTCAGGAGGGCATCTGGTAAATGGACCTGAGTGACACAAAGTTTCTCAGAACCTCCAAAAAATCCTTTTTGGTTAGAAAACATTTTTTTAAGAGAATAAACTCATTAATTCATTGAAATGTTTTCAGAAAACAACATAAGACCTTGGTGTGTGAATGCAAGCATCAAAACCTCAAGTTCAGTATTCAGTTGAGATTTCCTTTAATAAAAAATATGATTTATTGTCTATTACAAATTAAAATACTGTAGTTATTCAAATTTCATGGAAATCAAACTGTGTTTCTTCCACTTCTTCTGAAATGTTAAGATCCAGTGGATTCAAACAGTCTTTTATATTATTATTATTAATAATAATAATAACCCACAATCCCTCTCAGATAACAACACTGTCACTACTTTAGATCAGAATCAAAGTGAACACTTTGTGGCTTCGTTTGGGCAAATATTGTTTTAATCACAACATTATCTAGGAAAGAATTGATCCTATTGGACTGGACTGATGGAACATTTTAGTTTTTACACCCATTTTGTCATAAACTGGACTCAAACGTCAAATCTTTTCTATCCTCTCAAATATTATTCACAGATCTGTTAGTGAGCTCTTCTGTCAGGATGCTGGTCAGAGTGATTCCTGCTCAGGTGTTTCTCTGAGATGAGCCGTTTGTCAGACAGAGCGATGCTGCATGTGTCCCAGGATTTGGTTTAGAAGTCGACGTCTAGAGAGTCGAACGGTAAAAGTTATAAAGACTGACTGCTTGTGTTCACATTTAGCCTGTAGATGTAAGAACCTCCATGAAGTGAGAGCAGCCAGGCTGCCGCCTCACTGGCAGCCTGGCTGTATTAAAACATCCATTAAAAACACATGTAGAACATAAACTACTGGGATGTAAACTTACTGCTGAATCTGCCTGGATTAGATCAGTTTGCATAGATTAAAGAATAATTTACTGTACTAAACTTGGAAATTTGCACCCAAAGTTAAGCATAAAATGCTGTTTGAAAAACTGAATTGTCAACAGTGTGAAGAAATGATCACAACCGATTTCCTCCCTCAGCTCTATGATCATAAATTCTTCCTCATGAATTAAACATCAGCAGCAGAGAGACTTTTACTGCCTTCATTGATTCTTCACATCGGCTCATAAAATCAGCAGCGCTGATTTAACGCCAGATGTTTTCCAGACTGATGATACTCGTCTGCATGTTTTCCTGCATTAGATCATCATCAGCTGTGTGGAGTTTTTATGGATGAGAGGAAAACCTGTGGAAGTCCTGACACTTAGCTGGAGGTTTGCCTTCCTGCAGGACAGGAGCCCAAACATTTCTGTCAGTAAATCTGGGATCCGTCCACCTGATTAAGTCTCAGTTGATCTCTGGTGTAAGTGGCTGGCAGATTTCTGATCAATCATCCTGAGTGTGTTTGGAGAGTCGTGGAGGTTATCAGCGCCGCAGTAATGATCTCCCTTGGCTTCTCTCTAACATCACTTCTTCTTCTTCTCCTGCTTTTATTTCTGTTCCCATTAATACGACGAAGCTCCAAGTTGGACTTGCTCCTCCCTCCCTCCACTGTCTGTCTGCTGGATTCTCCCTGCTATCAGGAGGGTTTCAGGAAAGCAAAACACTGACACCAAAGACATTTGGAAGAAAGGTTTCTCAATAAAGTTTGAGTTTGTAGATTTGTGGGCACCAGGCGAATGAAAAAGTAAAGCATGAAAACAGAGGAGTGCTGATGAAATGGGGACTTAGATTCCTATTTGGGTAAGTTAGTCCTCCAGCAAGGACAGAGCATGAAGGCAGTGACTGCTGAGAAAATACAGACTGACCTGTTCAGACACAGACTTAAAAAAATGTTTCCTTCCTTCCAGCTATTTGGTCACATGACCCTGACCTCATACCAACATGGGGCACCTCAACTTACCCAATCTGCTCTTCATGAAACTCCTTTCATTTATTTGTAACCTGCAGATATCTTATAGGCACAAACAAACATTAACCCTTTAAGTTCCCCACTAGGCCTTTCTGATAACAGACTCCTATCAGGTACTTTTAGCTGTAGCCTAAAGTACGTCTCACTCTGTAAGTCACATGTAGGGACCAATCACTAAGTGAAATATTGCACAAATAATGAAAAAATGCATAAACTGAAAATTAAACTAACAAGTGACATTGATAGAAAATCAGGTGATTTATGCTCATTTTTACAAAATTAGAAAAGATACAAATCGTGGAACCATCCATCATATCTGATTTCTTCTATATATAGATAGATAGATAGATAGATAGATAGATAGATAGATAGATAGATAGATAGATAGATAGATAGATAGATAGATATAAATTCATGACAGTAAACACTTCAAGAGAACATCAGTAACACGCCGTCCAAAGCTGTCCGTGTTCCCAACACAATCACTTCACCAACTCGATGAACAGCTTTTACCTGGACAGTTTGGACCCAGTCAGAACAGAAATCTGTTCAACACCAAAGATTAAAAGTGGCCACATGTGTTGATGAGCAGGAGGAGCAGCTGCTGCCGCTTCATTAGCTCTGAGTCTGCAGCAGTGAGTGAACACGTCTGACTGGCATGTCGATGGCTCCGTCCAGCTTTCTGATGAGGTCATGCTTCTATTTAAGGATTTTAACTAACATTATGGTTCTGGCTTGTGGTGTTGGGAAGGAGATGATGCTTCAGGCTGAGCATTATTCTACAAAAAAACAAAAAAAAAACATGATGTTTGAGGCTGAAAACATATTTAGATTCCCTTTTTCCCATCTTTAGTTTTTGCCTTCACATTGTTATTAGGTCAGGATCCATTTATTCTGAGCTAATCAGGATAAATGGATCCTTAATCATGGTTGGCACGGCGGCGTACTTCAGGGAACATCTTCCTACATCTTCTGCGGTTTGGGGTAGCCATGGTAACTGGTTTCCATTACAAACATGCACAAAACTTTGTTGAAAAATCAATTTTCCAACTGTGGTATTTCCATTAAAAAAAAGAAACAATTAAAATCATATGTGAATTCCTTTGATATTAGTTTTGATTAATCTTCGCTTCTCTAGCTGTGTTTTCATTGTAATTGCACAATTTGGAATTACGAAAATACAGCAATTAAAAGTTTTTAATTGCTAATTTGGGCTTTGGTGCCTTGCCCAGGGGCACATTGACATGTGACAGGAGGAAGCTGGAATCAAACCTGCAACCTTCCAATCACAAGACGACTCCTCTATCCACAGAGCCACAGTCACCCACACATATTTGAATAAGTGTGTTCACATGGTAAATCATAAAAAAATGCTGTGCCATCATCATCATCATCACACTTCCTGTTGTCTTCTTCATGTTTTCTGCCAGTAGTAACATCCAGTTTCTGATCACAACTTTTTGTTATGCAAAAAAGTTTTTCCACTGCAGTTACAGCCGTAGGAAAAACATTTTATTTGCAAAAAACTTAATTGCTGTATTTTCGTAATTCCAAACTGTGCAATTACAATGAAAATGCAGCTAGAGAAGCGAAAATTAATCAAAACTAATATCAAAGGAATCACAATAATCTATGCATATAATTTTTTAAATGACTGTTTCTCAGAGCTATCTCCTTAATGATGTGATATTTGTCAGTCAGGAAACTTCCCTGATCGAGGAAAATCAAACAGGATTCAGTCCAGACACAGATATCAGCATCTGTGAGAGATTGACTAAAGTCTGGATCAATATGGAAACTGTCTCTTTGCACAAATACAACATATTGCAAATCCAATCTGTTACTCAGAGCCAATTTATGAGATGCAAATCTCAGATATTTACTTTCAAAGTAAATTAACTTGCAAAATGATATAATTCAGAGAAGTAATTTCACAAATCCTGCTAATTATGACTAATATGAACTTAATGGCTACTCTTTCGTGTGAACATCAGTAGGACTGAAAACAGTCTTTGTTCCTAAAGGAAACTGTCATTTAATGATGAGAGAAGAAATAATAGAAATAAAGGACAAAGACCACTGAATACGTGGGAAACATGTTCACTGCAATTATATTTTCATGAAATGATATCAGTTCCTGATGGAGATTTGAATAAATGAAAAGCCTCATTCAGTATGTTGGTGTAGCACAACATGACTCAGTCCAAAATCCATTAGCTGGCGTATAATGGCATCCCGGTGTTTAATTTCCACCTACACACTTCTAACAATCACCAACAATCCTGAAGGTCAGAAATTACTGGCAGCTCAGCATGAAAACGGCCAGTAATCAGCCAGGATTTTCACAGCTCATTTTTTCTGAAATGCAGGTGATTAACAGAAGCTCCAAATGACGCTTTTACCGCAAGGCTGAGAAAATATGATGAGGAGAAGGAAATAAAGCTTCCTAAAAACGAGCAAAACAAAGAGATGAGACTAAACCCTGTAGGTTCGTTTCTGTAAGAAGAGTTGAATGAAAAAACTTGATAATCTTCTGCAATAAAGTTTGTTTTCAGTCCAAAACTGTTACTGTCAACTGTGGCTGTGAGTAATATAACATAAGTGTTGGTCCTTTTTTAGACATGTTTCTGCTTCAAATTATTCAAACTGCCTCCTCAGCCTGTCATCAGGTTCTGCAGGCGCCTGCTAATGATGCTGCCACTTAAGGCAAATGTGTTCAAGCAGGGAAAGATGTAAAACATTCAGAACGTCGGAGCTGCTCTCTGCTAAAATACCTCCATCTGGAGGATTTATCCACCTTCCTCCAAGTGAAAAGAGATCAACTGCAGGACGTCCAGGAACCAGGACTGATAATAAAGTTTCAGGACCTGACATTGATAAACCCAAACTATTGTTCTAACTTTGACTAAAGTATTTGCAGCAGAAAACAGCTGAGTGGAAACCAAGAAGATTAACTGAGAAATGACTCAGTGAAAAACTCCATGTACGTAGAAAATCTCAGCAGGGAATTGAACCCACGACCTTCTTGCTGTAAAACAACATTCATAATTCAAGAGAAGAGATTCATACACACAACATTTACCTCCAGGTAAAGTACTCTTAGAAATCACTGGGTTTGGTTACGGAGTGAAGACTCCTAGTACTGATTCATGTGTTTCCTATGAGTCACTCAGATATTTCATGTTTCCTTTTTATTTTGTAAAATCTGCAAATGCACCACTGGCTGCCATCTTTTACAAATGACGGCTGCTAACTTCCTCCATCTTCTTTCATCAACAAAAGGTTTACGATAAAATTATTTGGTTTGACTTCTTCTGTTTGTACAAAAACAACTTCAGTTCAATTCTTCCGATCTTCGTTTCCGACATCCATCATGGCGCCTCCAGTGATTTAGTGACGTAGCTGCAAAGGGTCAATAGCTTCAGGTTGGGAATACCAGACAGATTTCTACAGCTGAATAACCTCTGAACAGAACCAAACTCAAAAAGGGTAATAACACAATTTTCTTGTCTTATTACTTTTCAAATCAAGACCCTCCACAGATATCTGTGTGACTTACTGCTGAGGCTCATGCAGAGCAGCGCAGAAAGGTCAATTTGTCAGAGGACAGAGAAGCTTACACGCTTTTGTAAACTCAACCTTGTTGAAGCGACCGAGTGCAGACAGATCATCTGCAGCGTCGTTTCATCGACGGTGTGAGGAGAGAAACAGTCAGATCTGCTGAAATCATTCAGATCCAGTTTGTTCTGTTTCCACCTTCAGTGTTTTCTCACACAAAGTCAGGAGATGAGAAGAAACAGATGAACATGGAGAACTTTCTGTTAAAAGGCGATTTCATGTAGGAAATACTGGAATATTGTCATGAAGTGGTGTGATGGTGGTGAGGATAACATGCTGAGACCCAGGTTATGATGAAAGATGAGGATTTTAATGAGGTTGCTCTATCGTCCACAACAAGCAGCACGGCAGAAAGTAGCACGCAGCTAAAACCGGTAGCAACTGAATAATACGGACTGACAACATGAGCTAAGCTAACCAGGACTTACACAGTTCTAATGGTGAGCTACACGGTCAACGTTAGACAATTGACAATAGACAAGGACCCAACGAGGAACACAGACAACACAGGAGACTAAATACACACCAGGTAATCAAGGGAACGAGACACACCTGGGAAACAATCAACGGGGGAGCAGAGACAGAGACTCACAGGGAACAGGATGACACAGAGAAAACTCAAAAATAAACACACCGAAACACAGATCATGACAAATATTGGTTGTAAACATAATCCACAAACAGATTCAGTCATTTGTTTATTAACTCGATAAAAAGTTTGAATGAAATCTGAATCCAATCCTAGAGCTTCAAGAAACTAGTCAATATTTCATGTATATAAAAAAACTTACATTAATAAAATAAAATTATAAATAATCACACCTTAATCATATCTCTGCTACATTCTCTTAAAGCGTAGCATTTAGAGATTATATAAATTAATAGTAAAATAGAAAATAAGGTTACGAAGAAATAAAATTTACTAAAATGACATGATAAACATTGAGGTTACTGAACTTTTTGTTTTAATGTTTAAATCATTTGCTGATACACCTAAAATAATATATTAAAATAAAAATAGACAAGCATGCACTGATAAAATATAAAATTTAAAAAAAATACAGAAGTTGTTTCAATTATGATGTAACAGACCATCAAATATTGTAACAAATATCTTTAAATATATTTTTAAATCATATACAGAAGGTAAAATAATTGCAATTTTTTTTCAATTTGAATATTTGTGACAGAGCTTCGACATATAATATTAAATATCTGCCATACTCTGGTTTTGTGGTGAGAGTAAACTCGACAGGTCCCAGGATGAAGATGAAATGATGATTTAATAAATGATCCATCAACAGGCAGCAGACTGCAGAACAGACTGGTAAGACACACAACATGGATCCGACAAGAGACAAAGACAACAGGTGGGACTAATCAAAGAAACACACAGCTGGGAACAATCAGGACGGCACAGAGACTCAGGGAAAACAAGACAGATCACAATATATAATTCAAACCTGATAAAAAGGTCCTTTAAAATAAACTGTAGTGAATATTATATTTTACATTCATGGTTCCATTAGAAATATCAGAAAAAATGTTGATGTTCCCAATATTTACGTTTGCTGCACGTTTAACTCGAAATATTTTGATCTGAGGAACTGTACAGAATTGATCCAAGCCTTGAAGGAACCAGAAAGAACCATCAGACCCACGTGTTAGCAGAGAAACGGACTCAGCAGTTTAAAGGACCAAACCGTCTCAGTGTGTAACCCTCTCTGCCCGATGAGAGGAAAAGAAAACCACACATCTTCCTTACTATCTCATTTTATTTTGGGACGTCAAAGCGACTCCGGTTCTGTTACAATCCAACAGAACCGGGGAGCAGCTGTGTGGTTCCGGCTGTTCAATAACTGAGGAAGGGATTCCCAGTTTAATCAGGATAAATGGGATCCGAGACAAAACCAGGAATGGATCCAGTGAACAACACAGATGATTATTTGGTTCTGTGTTGTCTAATATAACCTGGAATACATTCATAAAATTAAGTAAATATTTGTTTTCCATCAGAAACTCCCGGTTGGGTTTTTACTCTGTCGGTATTCTCAGCAACACATTTTCCACTTAAACAGAAAAATTAATCAGATTTTTTCTGATCATGAACATTTTACTGTTTTCTCTCTGAAATGGGATTTAAACCAGACTGAATCCATCCTGTAAACACATGAAGACTGAAGGGGTTTTACTAACTTCCTGAGCTTTTTACACAACCAGTGAAGAGACTCATTAAACTGTTTATGATGGCGGAGATGAGAGTAAAATCCTGGTATTACTGGAACATTTTTAACAATGTGGAAGCTTTAAAAATCTAAATGCAATGCTAAACTCGGCGCTGCAAAATCTAAAGGGAAAAAGTGCATTAAATTAAAACAATAAAACATCTTGGTCATTTGAAAACCATGTTTCTACGAACTTTAGGTGTTTATACTGCAGTAGAGCTGTGGGGCTGATGTTTTACTGTCCCTCAGGATTTCATTTTCTTCTTTTTATTACAACTTCACTGCATATTAAACTGACTTTAAAACACCTGCTGTAACCCTGGAGAACCACTGATCAATACCATCTTTAAAGATTACAACACAGGCTCTCTGCTTGGGATTGGGGGAAAGACTCAGGTCCTAAAGTATGAACAGGTGAAGCATGTACCAGACCCTCACCTCAGTAAGAAAAAGTTGAGTTTCAGACATTTCTGAGTATTTTCAGCTGAGTTCTCCAGAGGTTTTATTCTTTCAAACAGTTCAAGATTCCCGTCTTTTCCTGAAACATCAACAGCTGCACTCTGGTGCCACACGTCCTCCATTTTCTTTTATTTCATTTTTTACAATGCAGTAATTAAATCGCATGCCATATCTACCACACATGTAGGTCAATGTTGCAACGTTTTCAGAATGATATTGATCTAAACGCTTTGTATGCACCAATGAAAGCTGGCTCACCTCAGCATTCTTGAATTTATGTAATGTAATTTATGTGTTGGTTCTTTAGCTCAGTATATTGAACAGGCACAGGGACATCATAGCAAATTTCTGATAATTAATGAGTCTGTAAGTAATGTCTTCCATGAAATTGATATAAAATCAGTGTTCACTTTTCTCTTCTCCTTTTCAAACGGACAAGTAGTCGTAAGCTCATTATTTTGTTCTTGGTTTGTACGACATTTTATTTTGTCCTACTGATTTGTTTTCTGGTTTTCAAAAGCTTGTTTGAAATAAATAAAAACTATATGTGTTAGTTTATTGTGTAAAATACCTTTTCAATATCAGTGTTGTATAAAGTACTGAAGTCTCATAGTCAAGTAAAAGTTTAGGTTCCTCTCCAAAATATGAGTTTGGTAAAAGTCCAAGTCACTGACTGAAATGTTACTTGAGTTAAAGTCTTAAAGTATCAGATTTTTCTTGTACTTAAGTATGGAAAGTACTGTAAA
>CAEGAF010194409.1:0-10496 GCA_903067075.1 Micropoecilia bifurca
TGTAATCTGTTGCTACCGGTATTAGCGGTGTGCTAATGTGTTGCCGTGCTGCCTGTTCGGACTGTAGAGCTTCCCTAATAAATCACCCTTCATCATCATCATCAACATACCTGGGTCTCAACGTTCTCTCCTCACCACCACCACACCGCATCATGACACAAATGTTTTGGGAGTTTTTTACTATAATTTTTTTTCCCAACAAGTATTCCGACAGAAGGTAAAAGTTTAAAAACGTTTCTCAGGGAGACGGGAGGTGACTGATTCCTCTCTGGACTTTTATTTTGAAGAGTCAAGGCAGATCCCATCCATGCCCTCACACGTGCATCAGGGCCCCCTTTAAATGATAAAGTTTCCTACCTCAACATAATATTTGTTTATTGCTTCCAATATACAGAATTAACAAATTATGGACATTTCCCATAATTAGGTTGGATCACATTACATCTGCTACACCTGTACCTCCATCCTAAGGTTTTTGACGTATAAATTCAAAGATTTGAAAACTTAAATGCTCACATCTTCAATGACAGGCCATGGCTACAAAATCGTAGCAACACTCATTTATGTGTTTGACAGATTTGTTTCGGATGAGACCTGATTAAGCCGTGTTTATTCATGACTGAAATGCATAGCTTCACATCAATACCTTTCATCTGAGGCGTTGGAACATCTTCCTGTTATATTTACCAAGACTCTATAAATATATAGGTTAGATAAAAAAATAAAAAGAAGAAGAAGCTCCTGGGTTCCCGACTCTCTTTGTTTCTTTTGCTCAGTGTTTGCTCTCTGAACATCAAAGGTTGAGGTGACAGGTTGTTACTTATGCTCGGCTTTCATCTGTTGAATGGGCAATCTCCACACTGCAATGTTAACATTCACTTTTATCCAGGGAAAAGAGGAGAGAGAGAGAGAGAGAAAGAGAGAGAGAGAGGGACTGACGGAGCCAATCTGCCTCCCACATTTTCTGGTCGTACCACTCCTTTGCTCCGAGATGCAGGCTCTATTTGCTCAGATATACCACTTAAATATTCATTTGTTGGTGCAACAGTATTTCAGCTTATTCTAAATATTGGCAGGAGTGCATTAGCATTTTTTTATTTTCGTGCTCTTTGAAAATTGGCTATTACTAGTGGGTTTTATACCTTGGCAAAATACTTCATGTAATAGTTCTTGTTTTCCAAAAGTAATTGAAGCAGAGCTTTCAGCGGGTTTACATTAAGTCTTGCTGTGAGGATTATTTAAAAAAAAAATCCAGCACAAATGGAGTTGAAATGGAAAAGATGCTTTGGAAAACAAAGCACACTTAAGTGTTCTTTCAAAAGCACATCCACAGCATCAATGACTTGAAATATTTTTTTGTGTTCACTATGGACACTTTTTCAGTCCAATCAACCTTAGAATATTTAAAGTCATTAAAGTTTGCAAAACATTTATTGAAGCACCATTATAAGGTCAGGACTTTGATTTAATCGTTGCATCCCCCCCCCCTTGTTTAGCCATTTCTGTTTGAGAATCACTGCTGTGTTTAGGATTGTTGTGCTGTTTTAATGATTAAAGGTTTACTTCTCAACCAAGTGGCACCATCGGTCTTTGCTATATTCATGGTTGATACCTGTAAGTTGATATTTGGTGATTGGACGGATATTCGGTGTCTTTCCCTCAAACTTAAAAATGTTCATTCTGGCCCAGAAGTCTCATCGTTTGTTCGTTCGGACGCAGCTGCGACGTTGCGCCGCCACATTTTGTGTAGAGAGAAGCTAACCTTGTGAAACAGTCGTTTTTGAAGTGCACTACAAAGAACTTGAACATTTACTAAAAAAAAAAAAAAACACCCCCCACAAAAAACGTGATTGATTTTCTTGTAATTCCCGACTTATCTGTGCCGACCTCACGGTTAATTTGTCGGGACACGACTTCCTCTAAAGGTTGTCGGCAGCTTTGAAAGGTTTCCGCTTGCAAATAACATTTTCTGCTGTCAAACCCTCCTAAACATTGACGGGTGGAAACAAATAAGGTCACTGCTAACGTCTGTCCACCTTGGTGTTGCGTTAACCAACACTCTGATGAAGTTTATATATTGAGAAAAAGAAAAAAAAAGTTTAATCTGAAGAAATGTCTTCTCCAATCAGGATGTTCCCAGCACATAGGTCAAGTTGGTACTTTCTTTTTCTTACTAGTGTTCATTTTGTCTCCAGTTTGCTTCCACTCATCCTTTCACTCCTCTCCTCTCTTCTTGCCTCTCAATCCGTCTGGCCCGATCTCATTCTGCTTTACTCACTCACTCTCTCATGTTTATTTCAAAGGGGCCCTCCAGCATCTCAGAATAAATAAATTATACATTTCATTATGCAGTCGTTCCAAAGCTCCTTTCAGGAAGGGGATTGCGCTCGTTTGTCCGTGAGCTTCTGTTTATCCTAAACGACGGCATCAGACATGATCACGAGCATCTGGGAGCCCCTGGTTGTCCGTGCTCGTTTTTTTCTTCGTGTACCAAACCTAATTCCCCGCCACCCCCCCCCAAGCCCCCCCCACCGGGGCCGCAGCGCCGCTCCCGGGATTAGATTTGGCAAGCGAGGCAGCGAAACTGCGTGGATGCGCACACCGAAGGAATGCTAACATAAATTGCATCCATGGTCGGTGCCAGTCAAAGCGATGCGCGGGGATGACGCAAGCAGATTTTGCGTTTGCTTGTTTCGAAGCTCTGAGATGATGATGTTTTTAAAACGTTATTAGTCCCCCCCCCACCGCATTTCCGAAAATCAGCTCTTCGTATCGAGAGCAAATCTAATTCTGCTTTTGTGCGTCACTTTCTCTCTACACACAGCCGTTGCAGGCGAGCGGCCCGCTCCTCCTGGCTCATGATGGCATTCGTGCTGCTGGGCCAGCTTGATGGACCACGTGCGATAATGAACCGCATCTCACCGATTGACGTTAGTAATGTATTATTCTTGGCCCCGGCGCCGCAACCACGCAGCTCCCGCTGAGGGTCAGCTTGACCCGTGGTGTCTGTACTGCCCCCGGGTCACAGAACAGTCTGAAACGACTCCGTTTGGTTATGACGGACGAAGTGAGTGGAAATGAGAGAGAGAAAAAAGAAATGATTCGGTTCACCTGAACAATCCCACAAGGGATTGGCACGTTAAAACCATGTCCGTTTTAACGTGCACACGTATCTGTTCACGTAGACAATGCCAGTAAAGTGCTTGGACACAATCTCCGACGCATATGGGCCGACTCAGCCATCTGTCCCAAACTGGACGTGCCAGGCTCTGCTCGGTGGCTCTCCTCTCCCTCTTTCTTCATTGGACCACAGTGCTGCTCCTCTGCAGTGCTAAGTTTTTGATACATGAACTGTGGTAACCCTATGTGAACACACACTTGTCAGGAGACACCTCACTTAAAGTCACTAAGTTTAAACTTGGTGGCGATGCCAAATAGGTGGCGACAACACGCTTTACCTGCATTGGCCTCTCTGGTGAAAGAGGTCAAAAAACTTAAAAATGAATGCATGTTTTCTGAAGTAGTTCAAATATCTACATATTTTTCATCTGCAATGATCACATAGCAGCCTAGCCAGTGCCTTCCTATGCACCACCCTGGTAGATTTCCTACCAGGCCAATCAGTGAACAGAAGGAGAATTTGTGAATGGTGATGAAGGTTTTCTGTGCTGTTTTTAGGAATGTAGTTTTCCTGTACCATTAGCAATGACAGTGGAGGAAGTGAACCAAGGTGTTCCTGCAGTGTTGGCCACCGTTCCAAATATTGAATTAACATTAACGGCTGCCTCGTTCGGATCAGCACTTCCTGTCTACGGTTGTTTACAACGCAGACTATTTCTGGGAAGCTTCATAGCGTCGAATTGGCACATTACATACATGTCGTCCAATCGTTAGCGATTGGGTCAAATTTAAAACTTCAACACAGTCCACACCTCCAGGAAGTGATCGTTTCTCAACGACCTAGAGCAAATACCTCCTGACGCTAATAGGTGTAGGACACAGGTCTGGTTTTTACCAGGCTAGTGAAACAGGAAAAAACTTTAGATTTTGCATAAAATCATCTACTAGAGTTATTGGCTTCCCTGATATTAATAATTTGTCAAATCTCTATTTGCCAGTGCAACATTAGTCTTCTTATGTAAAGTTTCATGAGGCCACAGCATGCAGTGAGAGGAATCCTTGGACGCTCCTCTTAGCTGCGTTTGAGGAGGAGGCAGAAACAGTGAGACAAGGATTCTGGTGCCTTTTCCAAGTATGTTGTTAAATTGTAAGCTTTATTAATTTGTCCCAAAATGTTCCAGCTCCCGTTCCGACCGAGCCAAAGTTTTCTGGGTAGTTGCTCCAGCGATTTCTCAGGAAGAATATGAGTCATCGACTGCAGAGCAGAAGTCCTCCCCACAGGGGAGCCAGTCTGTTAGTGACCGCGTTCCAAGGAGCTGAAAGGAGCACCTCAAAGGTTCAGCGCAATCCTCAGACATGTCACCTCGTCCAAAAACAGCAACATTTTCACTACTCGCGAGTGTCTTCTCGGATAGAAATCAAGTGAGAAAACCCGAGTGTTGTTCTCCAGTTATTTGCTCTCTGCCCAGTGCTTTGATTACATAACTCCTTGTGCAAATTTCAAAGCACCCTTGTAGAATTGAATGGCATTGAGAGGATAGTGAAAAGGAGTAACAAGATGACAGTGGTTTCATTGGTCTTTTTCGAACTGCAATGCAAACATTGTAAACATACGGATATGGGCTGCGACGGACAAGTCTAAACCTCTAAAGATTTCACTGACAATGTTTGAAATTGTTGTTGTCTCAGTCAAAACCTCTCGTCTCCCCATGATGCAAACCAAAAATACAAAAGCCAGATTTGATTACCAATATTACCAATCGATTTTCTAATTATTTCAGTTTGTACGTCTGACTTAGGAATATTTTACATTGTTTTCAACTGTTTTATTTAGCTACAGTCAGTCTAATGTGTGCTCACGTCTTACCCCGTTAATCAGTGGCAAGAAAAAGTCAAATTCTCTTGTGCGGAGTTTTGGTTTGAAAAAAGAAAGAGTATCAATCCAAATGTCTGGTGTAAGTTTATCCCAAATAAGAGATGAGTAATCAGACCTACAGTGACTTGTGAAAGGGTGTTTTTGTATTTTAATAAGGTGTATGGGGTCTTTGTAACATTTTTATCAAAGGAGCTTTGATTGCAAATGTTTGTTCTCGGCTCTTATGGACTCAGAATGTGAAAATATTAATACAATGACAGACCAGGAAGAAAAAAAAATCTAATAGTTGAAAACAGGTTTATCTGTAAAATTCTGATTCTGATTTGGTTTAAATCTTATTTAAACCCAAAAAATAAAACTCAAGGAAACCAGAAAATTGCAGTAATCAGTTTAGTCATCATGTTCTTTTCTTTATTTAACACCAGAACAGAACATGTCAGGTTTTCCCACCTTTGCAGAAGTAACAAGAAAACACCTCGTCACAAAGCTTCAGCCTGTTTTTCCCACCTATCTTGGGTTAGTGTCTCCTGACAGTTTCATGAAGCCACTAGTTTCTTAAAGGAAAACAACAACTTCAAAGCCTCAATTTAACAGAATGTCGTTGTTGGACTCGGTACTTTAGTATTATCCATGCAATGCAGGTGCAACGTGTTACTTAGCATTTTGTGCATCGATACACTGCAGCAAGAGGTCCACTGAAAGCAGACTATGTAGCTAGAAGAGAAAATCCATCAGAAGATGAAATTTATGCTTTCAGTAATTACAACATAAACACTTAGGAAGCAGCCATTTTGGATTTTGTGATTGGTGGAAATGTCTGATTTCTCCCTCTATGGGTGTTCAAAGCTTATTTCTAATTATAAAGCTTGAGGTTACATGTGTTGTAAAATGATGATATATAAATAAAGTGAATTAAATTGAGATACTTTTCAGATTCAAAACTTCTCATCCTCTCAAATAATAATTTACTATTTGAATTTGGACAATGTGCAGTATTGTTTTTCCATCATATAATATTCTGCATGTACCTCAAATAACTCTACTTTGGCATCACCAACCGTAAGCTCCTTCCTCCACATGTTTGGTGCGTACGCCATGTTGGCATGTAGAAAACCTCAAACCTTGTGCCTTGTTTGGTGAAACATTTTTTTTGTAAATATTTGACATTGAATTCTATAAAACAATTGACACCAGCAGCATCTGGTCGCCGGCTGAGGCTTTGAGGCTTGATGACATCAATCCCTTTTTGTATCCGTTCTACTTGGGAGCTATAAAAATGCTAATGACACCACATTCCAGCTCCATCTATTATTGACTTTTGGACTGTAGCAAAAAGTAAAGAAATAAAAGGTGACCTGGCTGGCTCACAGTTTTTATTTATTTTTTATTTTTGGCTGAAAAATAGACTTATTTCAGAATTGTGAGGTAAAAAAAAAATGTATAAAAATATATATATATATATATTTTTCCCCCTTCCAGCATGCAGCTAACTTCAAAATGCATCAAAGCCGAACTCGGGCTGTTTGAAGTGAAACAAACAGCAACTGCGCTTCCGTTAAGGTTCTCCCTAAGCGGCCGAACAAACCTCCCTACGTCGTTTACTCTGTCCTATTCCAGAAAACACTCCCCAGATTTCTCATCGAGCAAAACAAAGTACCGCAAAGAATTTCAGTCGTACTTAGCAGAAATGTTGATGGCCCCCCGACCTGCTTGAGGCAGATTTGGTAGAGAGGAATTTGTGTATTGCTTTTCACAGCAGGAAAAAAAGAATCGGACCATCATTTAGTGGGTTTTATAATCACATTCTGCAAGGTCATTGGAAGGAATGAGAAAGGCCCCATAGGCAAATACTACCTACAGAACGGTGATGTTTATGACCTACTTTTAGCCAAGCCAGCCAGTCCTATAACATTGCTTAATTTATTATAGCCTCCTATGAACCACTTTAGGGAAATTAAATTATTATGCAACAGACAACCTTTACAGTTCCCTTCCTGCTGCGTTGTCGGCAACACCTGCAGTGGACTTCTTTTAAATCAGTTGACACGTCTTTAAAAGTGGCGCAGTGTTAATCATTATATAAGCTGCTGCACACTGAGTGCTATAAATTCAAAGACATCCTCTGACCTGCATGCACACTGGGCTCCATCTGCAGCAGAGACAACCATCTGGTGGAACTCCGGAGAAGAAGCGCGTTGGTCAGCGAAGGGACAAAGAGCAACCGATTGTCAGTCAAACGCAGCCTCCCTGTGCTGCAAGTGGCTCCGCAGAGGTGAAGAGAACCGGTGAAACAGGCGGCCATGTCTCTGCAAAATTCAACGTTGTACTCACAATGCTGTTTGAGTGCAGTAAGAGTAAATAAAAAAGTACTTCTTTAACTTTTGTACGATTGTGGCAATTCTCAAAAGTCAGTTCCTATTATTATCTCCGAGTTGAACCCAGCGACCGATGCAGTCCAGTTCAGTTTAGTTTTCAATCTGGTTAAGAAAATTTATCAAAGGAAACCCAGAAGATTGTGACGAGTCAATGATTTGCTTGAATATTTGTTGACTTTGTCACATTGAGCATGAAGGTAGTGACGGCAGAAAGGAAAACACCCTGTTCTTAGGAGGAATCTGCTAGCAGAACTCAGCTAGGTTGAGCCATCTACCCCTTATGGATTGAGGGTTTGTGAAGACAGAGCATGGAAGCACTGCTCCAGATCCAGAAGTCATGCTCGCTCCATTCTGGATCTCTGCCAGACGGGATGCTGCTTTAGAAATTAATCCAGCTTTCCTCCTGACCCATCTACTCTAGTTTTCGGCTTTAATGATGCTATTCAACAATGTTCTCCAAAAGATAAAGGAGGAAAAAAACCCATACCAAAACAACCTCTGCATTCAGCTGTGCTGGTTGCTAGGAAACTGGGGAAAAATGTGGGTTTAAAGGCAAAAAATATTGTATGGGTTAGAGGAGGAGGAAAAAGTCAACTCCTGGCATCAACCTCAGTTTGATGAGTTTGCAGAGAGTATTTAGAAGCTTTTGCCTCCTGACTTCACTTCTCTACATTTACAGTGTTCTTATGAAGCTATACTAACAATGTTTTACAATATCAGCTAAATAGAAAATATTAAATTGTCGATGTTAACCAGTCAGCGTTTTCTCTAACCTTATAATTAAATTGTCATTAACAAAACTCCCCAAAACCTCATACTATGGTTTTGTCCGTTGACAATTTACATCTTTTTCTGTCAGTGACACATAAGCGATTATCACTAATTGGCTAGCATAACACATTTTTTCAGACATTTTGATTGGTCTGGACACCAGAAGACTTGAGGATTATAGTTGGCTTGTTCAAATGTGAGGTACTTAAGTTCTTAAGAATATTTTTAGATGTTTTATTATATTTGTGAGGTTTTCCAGTGTAATATGATCATTCCTAATAATTATTTAAGGATCCCTAATAATTTCTGATCAGTTCTGCCATTCCATTACTTTCTGAGCAGAGTGACAATCACAACCTCATGGTATAAAATTGTGATTTTCCTTATTATGATTCCAGCAGATCATTATATCAACACCTACAATACAGATAAAAGGTGTGAACTCAAACCGAGTTGCTTTTAGAACGAACACTTATGTACATCTCCAAGTTACTGTAGTGCATTAACCCAAACAGACACTGAAATCAGAAGTACAAAATTCCTCCAATTTCCTATACTTGGGGTCAAAATCCTGTTTTAACAACTCTCGCTATTTGCATCGTCATCATCCTCATCCTCATCCTCATCATAACAGTAATCGTTACTGCCAGGCTTATCATTGTCCTCTCTATGAGCCGTACCCATAACAGCAGCAGCTGCAATTTAGCCTTTCTATAAAATTCTTGTCTGCGGTGATTGAAGTTCAGTGCAACATGTGCAAATTTGAAAGGTCACCATAATGTCCGCTATTAAATAGATACAAATCTGCCTGAGACAATCATGTCTGCCACTTTGGCCCAGAATGTTTTTGTGAATGTTGCATACCTTTTATTGTTACATACAGGCTCCTTCTTGTCAATTAAGAGCAAAAACGAGAGAGCAGCTTGAATGAGCAGGGGAAGCATCCCCCGTTATCTAAGCAACAATAATTAGAAAGCTGGTGAAGAGTCAATCCTCCAGAAAACTGCAAAACAGCCGAAACACAGAGTGACTTCAAATCTAGACTGATAACTCACCTGCTTAGAGTTGCTTTTAGAACATTAAATAAAACATTAATCAACTTTTTGATGTGTAACAATGACACTGGGCCAAATTTGAATATTTCAGAGAACTTCCAGAGGAATCCATAATCGTTCAAGCCAAAGTATAGACTAAAAGCTGTGTTAAACCTTTCAGTTCTCTGAAGGAAGACGGATAAAAGTCTGCAGAGCTAAATCAGGCAAAAAGATTACGAGCGATTTCTCAAAGAGATAAAAAAAACGTAAAGGACATTGTGGTCCATTTCCTAGTAACATCATTAATAAAATGTTCCATCCACCCGGTCGTCACCCGCTGGCTGCTCAGTACCTCATCTATTTCTGCGCTAAATGTAAATTAACTTAACTTGCATCTTTTCATGTCCGCCACCTAGAAAAAAAAAAGAGAGAGAATTACAGATGTGCCCCGTAAGGAAACAAATTCAGACACGAGTGACAGATCAGCAAATCTCAGAGCCACTCACAGACTGAAATCAGACAAGTCTTCTGTGCCACCTTGTTGAGACAAGGTACTCTGCTTTGATACCTGTCATACCTCTGCATATCACAGAAAGCAGGGAAGTGTGTAGGAGCAGGAGCGAGGGAGATCAAATATCTCTCAGTGTCTTTCCCCTTAGCATGTCTCAGCTCTGGTTCAAAATGTTTGTCTTCAGTCGTAGCATAACCTCATATTAGCTGATTTCACTGTGGACAACTGGACTGTTTTCTAGTAATTGTGTTTTTAATTCAAGTCTGTCTTCACTTCTTTATTTGTATTTTTTTTCTGAATGGGGTATGACTGGAGTTTTCTTTTCAGACAACCACACATTTAAGATCTGATAAAGACCTCAACTTCCAATATTAATTGTCAGTTTATTTTAAAAGTTGCCTTTTGTTGCAGTAGCATCAAAATGGTACGATGGCGCAGCATTTTTATTTCAACCCTCTGAACTTCTTCACACTGCGTCATAAATTCAGACTTCAATATTTCTTGGTAGATTTTATGATTCAGATCAGAACGACAATATAGCGTATGACTGAGCAACACATTCTCACTCCCAACTCGTAACATATTGACGCTTGGTCAGGTACCCTCCGCTTCACATATTGACGCCGAGGGAACCCCCTCGGCGTCAATATGTGCCGCGAAGGGGCGAACAATATGGCGTCTATTCTATTTTTTTAAAAACCTTTATTTACAATGTATGTGCTAGTTTGAACAGGATATTAAGAATATTTACTACAAATACACGTCAGACGTATCGGTCAAAGGATTTTAATTCGGTATTTAAAATAACT